>JAMYXO010006511.1:0-13506 GCA_033310375.1 Conus canariensis | reverse complement strand
TTTTTTTTTTAAAGACAAATTTTTTTTTTTGGGGGGTTTTTTTTTTTTTTTTTTTTTTTTTTTAAGGTTTTTTTTATTTTTTGGTTATTTTTTTTTGGCCCCCAAAAAAATATTTTTTGTTTTTTTTTTTTCCCGGGGGAAGGTTTTTTTTCCGGCGGGAGGGGGGGGTTTTTTTTTTTTTTTTTTTTTTTAGTTTTTTTTTTTTTCAGTTTTTTAGGATTTTTTTTTTTTGTATTTTTTATGCTTACTTTCAGTGTTGTCCCCCCGGGTGCCCGGGGGCCCCGGGGACAGATACGGGGACACCGCAGTTTTTGGTCATAAAAATCTAAGCAAACCACTCTCTGAGACGCTTCCATTAAGTAGATGAAGCCGACTGGCACGGGGCCCACCACACACACACCCACACACACAAAACACACACCACACACACACCAAAACATGTGCGCGGGGCCCACATGCGCGCACACATTGCGCGCACAAAACTGCCCTCACACCCCAAAAACAGGACAGCCAGACAGACACAGAGAGAAAAAGAGAAAGGAAGGAAAGAGAGAGAGGGGAAAGGGGAGAGAGGGAAAGAGGGGACGGGACAGTCACAGAGAGATAGACAGAGAGAGGGGAGAGAGAAAAAAAGGGGGATAGAGAAAGAGAGAAAACAGAGAGAGACAGAGACGAGAGAGAGAGACAGAGAGAACGAGAGAGAGAGGGAGAGAGAGGGGACGACAGACAGAAAAGGAAGAGGAGAGGCAGAGACAGGGGTATTTGTCAGAGACCAAAACCGTTGCCCCCAAGCGGGAGGGACGTGTTTTTCCCTAGGGGAATTTCTTAACCCCGGGAACCAAGGGATAATTCTGAAAGTGAGGACAAACAAGGACACAAGGGTCGCGAATCGTAATACGGGCCGGGGAATTCCTGCAAAACCTAGGGCCTCCCCCAAAGCATGAGGTCTTTTCCGCCCAGCAAAGTGTCCGTTTCCCGGCCCTCCACGGGGTTCCGGCTGGGGCCCTGGAGGGGGCCGGGGAATCTGTAAAATGATCCCGGGGAACCCTTCACACACAGGGACACGCCCAACAGACACACACACACACACCACACCCCAAAACACACCCACCCACAAAACTTTTACGGGGCGGGGCGCGCACGCACACACACACCCCCACACCCCGATACACACCACCATCCCCGCCGCGCGAAACGCACGCACCATGCCGCACGCACTTACTACTCACACACAACAAAACACACACCACCACAACACACACACACACACACGACTGAAACAGCACACTCCAAAGATAGGGGCTTTAATGGCGTTTCCCTTTTTTCTTTACCTCTTTTGTATTCTGTTTTTGCATGCAGTACTTTCCCCGAGGTATCCAAAAGAAACTCAACGTCAGAAAATAAATTTAAATTTCTTTTTCATGTAAATAACCGGTTCAAGGGTCCCCTCAATGGGCAGCCTTTAAAAATGTCTTCTCTTAGTGCACATGATATTTTTAAAGGGTGCCTTCGGAGAAGTGGGTTTGGGGAACTTTTTGGGGAAAAAGGGGGAAAAAAAGCGGGAAAAAAAAGGGACAAAGGGGGGCCTAAATATTTGGGGGAATTTTGAGATTTTTTTTAAAAATTTTTTTAGAAATTTTATAATTCCGGTATAAAACCCAATCGGAAAAGACCCAAAACCAAAAAACAAAAAACAACGAAAAAAAAACAAAAAAAAAAAAACCCCCCCAAAAAAAAAAGGGGGCCACCAAAAAAAAAACAATAAAACACCCCAGGGCCCCCCAACGACCAACAACACCCCACCACAACAAAACCCCAACCCCAAACCACACAAAAAAAACACAAAAAAACAACACCCAAAAAAGGGGCAAAAGGCAACCCCAACCTCACTTTTTTAAATTTCCCAACCAAAAAACCAACCAAAAAAAAATTTAACACAAAAAACCCCAAAAAGGGAAACCACCAAAAAAATTTTCCCACAAAAAAAACCCCGGGAAAAAAACAAAAAGAACCATAAAAGGGGGGCCAAAAAAACCCAAAAAGGAGGGCCCAAAAAAAGCCAAAAAAAAAACCACAACAAAAAGCAAAAACAGAAAACAAGGCGGGAACCAAAACTTTACCCCCCACGCACCCACCCAAACATATAAAAACCCTTTTTTTTTTCGGGGTTTTTTTTTTTTTCCCCCAAAAAAAAAAAAAACGTGGGGGCAACCCAAAAAAAGAGGGCATTACAAAAAAATTTACGGGGACAAGACCAAAAAATTTTCCCCCCGGGGCGAAAACTGGGGCCCCCAACCCACAAGACCCCAAAAGAAAAAACAGCCACCCCCCCGGGGGGGGGGGAAAAAAAAAAAACTGGAAAAAAAAACCGAACAGCCAGCGGGGAAAACCAACACAAACGAAAATTAAAAAAAAGAAAGAAAAAAACAGGAAGGGGCGCAGAACCAGAAAAAACCCCCCACTTTTAATTTTGAACCGGGGGGGGGAAAAAAACCCCAAACCATTCCTCGGCCCCTTTTTTTTCCCACACACCACGGGATTAAACCCAGCCCGGGCCCCCCCTTTTTAAAACCCCAAACCCCCCCCCCGGAAAAAAGCATAATCATTTTTTTTTTAAAACCTTAAACCTCTCTGCCGCTTCTTCATTGCTTTGGGGGTTTGGTTTTTCCCCCCCCCCAAGGGTTTTAGGGGAAAAACTTCCCCCCCCCTTTTTTTGGGGGGTTTGAAAATTTCCCCCTTCAGGTGTTTGCCAGTCACAAACTTTTCAGTCTTGTAATTGAGCTGCCTCCATTTTCTCTATGGGACCGTGACTCGACATGATCAGCTCTGGTTTATGAGAGTGGGGCTACTATATTGGTCTCATGCCACCTTGCTGATGATCTCTGGGTGACTCTTCCATTCTGGGAGGTCTGCAGTGCACTCCCCGTCATCTGCCCCGTTTCCCGCAAACCCGCCCGCATTTTTCCCAGTGGACTGTTGTTCTTGGCCTGATTTGCTGCTTCCTGCCGTGAAATAATTTGCGGGTGCTTTTGGAGTCCCGATTTTCCCTTTTTTTTGGGGTTGGTTATAGCCAGACTACTTGTACAATCTTTTGAGCACTTGGTTGTGCCTCCATGTGTACCTTTCCCTTTAGCGGGCTACTTTAGGAGCTTAGGGGCAGCTCCAGTTTGTTTTCATTTCAGAGGGGGATGAGGATGTTGTTTTTCCCCACTTCACCAGGTTTTTCATTTGAGGGAGAAGGGCTATGAGATTGAGAATGAAATGATCCGAGGGGGCCATGTCCCAAAGTCTTCCAAGTGCTTCTTTGGGTGCATTCTCCCCCGTTGTCCATTGCCTTGCTGGCCTCTGGACTGCTTTTTTGGGGTCTTTTTTGGTCTTTTCTTTTTCATCTTTTTGGTTTTCCTCTGGCCTTTGACCACCATTCAGTTTTGGTCACCCCCGTCCTTGTCTGTCGGTCTGTGTGTGTCCCGTTTTCTCTTTTTGAACTTTCTTTTTCAGAATCCATCCCTCTTGAATTTTCATTTTTTGCCTGTCTTCACTGGGGGTTTATTTCTTTGCCACCTTGTCTCCGGTCCCCCAGCATGCTTTTGAAGTTTTTCTTTCCCGCTTTGTATTTCCCCCGGAGGATTTCGTGGTAGTTTCAGCTTTGCTTGGCGACAGTACAGCGCTATGTCGTCAGACAGGGGGGGCACCAAAACATTCCTTGTAAACTTTTGATTTTGGATTCCATTGCCTCCACTTGTGGTGCGATGTCGTATATTCAGAGGCCATAGGGGCTTGGGACATTGAACTGCAGACACCCAACCCTTTTATTTTCCGGGAGCCACAGGTCAATGGTCTCCAAGCCTTCTTCCGACATCTGTTTGGTTTTTTTTTGCTTTTGTGTGCTTTCAGCGTTCATTACCCTTTCCAAGGCTCTTGACTGGCTCTTCGTGACTGTTGGAATGGCCCGGTTGGCAATACTGAAACCACAGATTCGGCCACTTTTCCTTTCCCCATGAGAGCTCCCTGATTTCTTTGGCTTGAATTTATTCTGGATGAGGTAACTATGTCGTCCGCCTTCCAGCCATGAAGGTGTCTCGTCTTTCTGGGTGAAATCATGTTTGTGTATCATGAATGCCTTGAGGGGGGCATCTTTTTTTTCCCTCGCCAAGGGCTGTTTGTCTTGCGTTGCTTGTTGCTGCTTTCAAGGTGACTTCCATTGCCAACCGAACGTATGGGGAAATTTCCAGCCCCCTGCAATGCCCACTTCCAAGTTATCCAATCGATTAGTACTCCTTGGGAAGAACCGCGTTGAGAAACCCTTTTAAAACTTCTTGGCATGTCGGGATGTTCTTTGGGAAAGGTTACACTCAAGAGCCAACTGATCATTTGGGGGACAGATCCCTATGCGTTTGCCCGACAAAACCCCCACTACGTCCAGGTCTCTCTTTTTTGTTTTTGTTTTTGGGTTTTGGGCCCGGGCAAATTTTTTTTTTGGCGTGTTCTACACAGCCGCCAGCCGGGATGCCACCTTCTGGATGAACTTAAAGTACTTGTTTTCCATGGGTATTGGTCACCTTGCTGATGACGAGAAAAATTTTTCCCTTCGACGTTCAGGAGATTTTGGGCCTAACGGGCTGATGTCATTGAGTTTTGCTCTTTGGGGGATGTACACCCTCTGCCCCCATCCTTTGGGCCACTGATCTTCTGATTTCCCCAAGCTGATGCGGCAGCCTGGGACCCACTCCGCCCCTTGGGGACATTTCTTGACAGCGGGTAAGGTATTCCTTTTGGGCCCCTTGTGATGTTGGCTCTGGCTTTGTTGACCACCTTCTTGATTTCCGCCCAACGTTGGAGGCTTGTCATTGAACTGTTCCCGGGTTGGGTTTTGGCCCCACACCAGCCCTTTGAATGCCCGAGGGGTTGCTTTGCCCCGTGGTCAGAGAATTTTTTTTCTCAAAATGTGCTCAAGAACTCCGTTCCACATTTTGGGCCCCAGTTTTTGGGGCCCTTGCTCAGATTTCCCTGGCAAACGGGGAAGGGGGTTTCTTTTGAAGAAGCGCTCTTGTGTTTCTTTTTTTGCTTTTCCTCTTCCCCCCAGTTTTCCCCGCTTTGTGAGGGCGCGTTTTTTGCTTTCAGGTCTTTCCAAGTTTTTTACCAAGCCTTGTTTTTTCAGGGGCCCGTGCGGCCCTTTCATTTGCTTTTTGAGGTTTTTCTTTTGGACCCTGATCTTGTCCATCTCTTTTGGCTTTGGATTTCTTTGGAGGTTTTTTCTCTTTGGGTAGTTTTGCTCCAAAAGGGTCCAAACATGGGGCATATAAATGTCCCCCAAAATGGGGCTAGTTTGTGTTTCCCGGTGCTTTTCCCTATCAGTGATCGAGTCCCTTTGGACGATTTTTGCATTCCCGTTTCTCCCAGTCTTCAGTCTCGGTTTTCTTGTTTGGGAGGTTGAGTTTTTAGGGGGGCCTGGCAAACGAGGGCCTTGTAAAAATTCCCCAACCGAACCAACAGCGTGGAAATTTCCCTTTGGGACTTGGTTAAATCCTGGCCCGGGCTTCCCAGTCTTATCTGCGGGGCAGGGGCGCTGTGCTCCTTCGATGAGTCTTCAAAAATTTCCCCCCCTTTTTTTTCTTTGGGCTTCATGCCAAAGGGGGGGGCAAAACCCCTTTCCACAGACACATGGAAATTTTATTTGGGGGCCATGTTCATAGTCCGTTTGGGGGTTTTCAGCCGTGATTGGGTTGAGCACCGATGGGGTTCATCATTCTCTCCCCCCTTTCGGGGAATCCGGGGGCATCTTTTTCCCTTTTTTACTTTGTTGCCACAGGTTTTAAGGAAATGGGGGCCAGCCCACAGACCCCTTTTTTTCCCGGTCCCTTTTCCCAAAGTCCCCCCGGTTTTTTCCCCGGGGTCCCCGGCCCATTCCCCGGAAATAAATTTGGGTTTTCCCCTGCATCGTAGAAAGAAAAGTGGGGAGCGTGGGACAGGGGTCCTTTAGAAGAGAAGCCCCCCTTTAAGAAATGTTTTTGGCCCTTTTTCCTGACAACCCCTTTGGGGGGGTTGGGGGGAACCCCCGGGTTCCCTGACTCCGATTCCCTCTGCTGCCCCCCTTTTTTCCCCTTTTTTTGGGAAAGAGCCCCTGGCTGGGGTTTTGGGAAACCCATGACCCCTGGACAAAACTTTTTTTTCCAAATTCATGACCTCGCCACCTTTAAACCCCCTGAACCCTGGGACACCTGTTTTTATTTGGAAAGGTTTTTGGGCCTTTTGAAATTTTACTTTTGGGGCCTCCTTTTTACCGTTCCCCAAGGGGGGAAAAACCTCCTCGCCGGGGCTTCGGGCAGGGGTTTCCAAAAGGGGTCGGTTTTTCCCCCCTTTTCAGGAGGCGATTTCTGGGCGTTGGGGACCCTTTTTCAACCCCCAAAAACTTTTAAACCCCGGGGGGGCAAAAAGCCTTTTTCTGGGGGCCGGGGGCCTAAACCAAAAAAAATTTACATTGCTCGTAAATTTCTTTTATTTTATTCCATGGGGTTTTTGTCCCTTTTTTTGGGCCCTTTTTTGCACAATTTTGAAAGAGAAAATTTGGAACTAGCAATTGCTTTTTCTTGTTTAAAAGGGCCAAGGAGGCCCCTTTTTGAAGGGCTATGGAAAAAAATGAAAACAATATTGAACTGTGTATAGTACAAAAAAAGGGACTGGACAGACTTCCCCTCTTTCAAAAAGGGAATAAAGATCCAAAGTTTCGCCGGGAACATCAGATTGAAAAAATTCCTCACAATTTTTTTCTTTCTGAATCCCAATAATTCTTCCCCGAAACTAAAAAGGGACCCCTTTTAAAATTTTTACGGGAAAATACCTGCACCCCTTGAAAAGATAATGCGCGGGAACCCATGAAACAAAATGAAAAGTTCATCTACTTTTCCTTTTTTTGGCACAGTAAATTAATCCAATTTAAAGGTTTGGGGAAAAACCCGGGTTGCTGTGCTTCCATTTTAAACATAGTATATTTTGCCCGTTTTTTAAATTTTCAATTGCTTGCATAAACCCATTTTGCAGGAATAAAAATTTTAACATCGTTAACCGAAACAAAATGCCCAATTTAGGGTTTAAATTTATCGCTATTTTTTCACAGGGAAAGTCCCCTTTCCGGGACCAAAAATCCCAAAAATTTTTGTAAAAAATTTTGTCTTTTTTGCCCCACCTTTGGGTTTTTAGAGGGCCTTTTAACCTTTCCCAATTGGGACAAAAACTTCAACGGCAATTTAAATTATTTTTCTTTGTTTTTCGATTATTTAATTATATTTTTAAAAAAAAACATGGGCCTTCGTGGTAATTTTCTTATTTTTTGTTTTGGGTTAAAATTTCGAACTGTTTTTGGAAACAGTGAAAACAAAATTAAATAAGGGGGGAAAATCTGATATTTTTGCTAATACAAAAAAAGCAAAGGGGCCTTTTTTTTTTCCCTGGAGTTTTTTTAAAACCCCAAAAGGGGTACTTTGGAAACATTAAAGGGCCCGGCCCTCCCTGTTCCGCCCTTAAAATGGAATTTGGGGGCGAAGGGGAAATTTTTTCTTTCAAACAAGGGAAAAAAATTTTAAATTTTTATTTTTAAATTATATTTTCTCATAATGCATAGAAAGGAGCTTTCTTTCCCCTTGTCGTGGCATGTTTTTTGGAAAATGATTTCCCTTTTTGAAAAACATTTTAAACAAAATTTTTATCTTTAAGCTTTTTAAGAGGGGTTTTAATAGGAATTGTTATTGGCCCGTGTTTTTTTTATTGTTAAGTAGCCGTTTTTTCCCTTAAACCCCAAAATTATTTTGGGTTTTTTTTCTTAGCCCTTTTTCGAAATCAAGGGGAAAAAAAACTTGGGGAAGTTGCAGAGGAAGGGTTGATTTGCCTAAACCCTTTATCTCTTTTAAATTTAAAATATGCTTAATGAAAAAAGGGGTTTTCTGGCTGTAAACCCCTGGGAAATTTTTGCATTTGCAAATCAATGTTTGTTTTGAAAAATTTAGTGCAACAAAATTTCTGCTAGTAAAAAACCCTAAAGGGGGCTCAAAAAAAACCCGATAGTAAAAAATTTGCACCCCATTTTTTCCTTTTGGGTTTAACTTCTTTTTCGCAGGGTTCGTTAATAAACAAAGGGTGACAAAAAAGGCCCTGGTTTTACTTCACCGGGCCAAATTCCCTGAAAGACCCTTTTTTTTAAATAAGTCAGTGGTTTAAATTTTCACATTAAATTTTAAAATTTTTAAACTTTTTTCTACTATTTTAAAAAACGCAATGTTTATAAAAGCCCATTTACATCTTTTTTTTACTAAACTGACAAAAGTTTTTCCCCATTTTTTTGTTTTAAAAAGGTTTCTAAAAATTTTTGGATTGTTGTCAAAAATAACTAACTTTTTTAAAAAAGGGTTAACAAAAAGTACACGGGAAACCGATGGTTAAAATTTTTCGTTTTTAAACATGTTTTGTTTTTCCCCTTAATTAAACCCGTTATTTTTTTCCCCCCCCCCCCCCCCCAAAGCCCTTGTAAACATGATAAAAAAATGTGTTTTTTGGGTTTTTATTTATTTAATATAGCATAAGGAAATCCCCCGGTAATTTTTAAAGGGTTTAAAAGATATCCCCTTTCTTTATCCAAACGAAGCACAATACTTTCTGGCAAGTTCAGGGGGATATCCCTTTTTGTGAAAAAAAAAAGAATTAAAAATGTTACAAATAGTATTGCCCCAAAAACCGCTTGCTTTTTTAACAATTGTCCATTCTTCTACTCCCAAAGCAGTTTTTCTGCTTTTTACCTTTCAAAATGCAAAAAAAAAAAACCCACTTCATTTAAAAATTGGGTTTTTTAAAAAAAAGTTATCTTTACTGCAACTTTCTTTTTCTTCTTCATCTTTTTAATTTTCTTTTTCGGGAAAATTTTTTAAATGTTAAAAACATCACCCAAAGATGGAAAATTTGACTAAATTTTTTTTTTTTTTAAATTAAGTTTATCTAAATTTCCCCCAAAACCTACTTTTAAATTATTCATCGAAGATGATATCTCCCCCAAAAAGAAAATTTCTGAAAATTTTTTTCTTTGCGCCCCCCAACGCATGTTCAAAACCCTTTCCCCGTGAAATTTCAAAAAGCGTTTCCGGTTTCAGAACCTTTGATTGCACCATTTGGGGTGGTTTATTATCCCCCACCTTTTCTGATTTTTTTTTTGTGCTTCAGCTCTTCGTTGGAGCAATTATTTAAAAGTAGACACAGCGTTGTAAATTATTAGTACCGATTAAACTGACGTCCAGCCTAACCCTTTTCCCGAGATCACCCGAGTGCTTTGGGGGTGGGATGAACATCTGGGGTGGGGTAAATTGTTCCAAACATGCTATTTGGTCTTTGTTTCTTTTTCGGAGATTTTATCTTGTCATGCTCTTCCGAAAAAAAAAATTTAATTATTTTTTCAAGAGGCCCACATGATCTAAAAATAAAAATGCCCTTTAGTTTAAAGGGTCACAGAAGCAACATACGGAATGCTCGGATCAAACGTGGGTATAATTTCAAACAAAATTTTTCCCAAACAGCTTTTTAAACCCACTTTTTTTTTCAGTTTTCCCTATTTTCGTTTTGGGACAGAATTACTTGTTTTCTCACAAAACGAAATTTTTTATAACTTAATTAACCCCTTTTCTCTCCCCTCTCTTCTCTCTCTCTCCCCCTCTCTCTCTACCCCCTCTCTCCTTTTTTGGGGAATGACAATAAAACATCAAAATGTAAGTCTCTTTCTCTCTTCCCCCTCTCTCTCTCTCTCTCTCTTTAAGATTTAAACCCTGGAACTGCAATGGGGCCTGCCCCTTTTTGTTTTTAGTGATCATGCCCGGGCCCTTGACAGGGGAAATCTCGACAAAACGGTTTAAAATTTTACAACCCCCGATTTTTCCCTTTATGTTAACACTTGTAACTTCCAAAAAAAACGGAAACCCAAAACCGGGTTTTTTTAATCAGGGGGCAAATTTAGGGGGCAACCCGGGAAAAAAGGGTTTTAAACCCAAAATCAGATAACGCCCCCCTAAGCCTAAAAGATTTTCTGCAATCTCCAGTCTTTAAAACTATAAAATTTTTTGACAACTGTGACCAAAAAAAAAAAAAAATAACGACTGAGATATAAAGCTAAAAATTAACATTTGGGGGGAAGAGGCTAAAGGTGGTTATAAAAAACAGAAAACGCTTACTTCCTTTTCATGTTTTTTGGGGGCCCTGTATTTCAAAAGGGTTTTTTCAAATGGGGGGTAGGTTTAAATTTTTGGACTAAATAAGGGCATGAAAGATGGAAAAAGGGGAAAGGGAAAAATTTTTAATTTTGTTTTTCCCTCCCCTTTTCCCCCTTTTTCCTTTTCCCATTTTTTTTTCCGGGGGGTGTGTGTGGTGGTTGTGGGGGGGGGGGGGGTAGGAGTCATTGGGGCACCGCACTGAAAAACATTCCCCCAAGTTCCCTTTTGTGTTGGAGCATGAAAAACCCTTTTGGTTCTCTGCGAAGTTTTCCCCTGCCATTTTGCAGTTCGCTTTCATTTTCCCCCCCTTCCCCCCTCCCCGCCCCTACTCCCACCCCACCCCTCCCCCCTAAACATTTCCTCCTGGCTTGTTTTGCCAGCCCTTGCATCTTTTAAAATGGCCATGCAAACGTTTTTTTTGTTTTGTTGTTGTTTTGTTGTTTTTTTTTGAACTGTCCCCAACAGACTAAAAAGTCCGTGTGCTGCTGTTTGATGGGTTTTAGTATTTGTTCATGATAATATGATCAGCGCCCTTTTAGAAGACATCTGGGTAGGCTATTAAGAAAAGCAAAGAAAAAAACGGAAAAAGGGGGGATTTAATGATAGCAAAAAAAATCTACTAAAAAAACGAAAAAAAGCGAGAAGAACCCGCCTTTTTCGTTAAATTTGATCCCGGGCATCCTTCTGAATCAGAAGTCAAGAAAAGTTTGGGGTCTTTTCATGTTTTTCCTGGGTATCCTTTTTGAATCAGAAGTCAAGAAAGTTTGGCTCTTTTCATAGTTTAATCCCGGGCATCCTTCTGAATCAGAAGTCAAAAAAAAATTTGGCTCTTTTTTTATTAATCCTGGGGATCCTTCTGAATCAGAAGTCAAGAAAATTTGGCTCTTTTCATTGCTAATCCTCGCATGAAGCCGTTTGAAAACGAAAAGTCAGTTTTGTAGCGGGCGAAGCAAGGATCTGGCGAAGCCTATAAACCAGCTGTCTCACAAAATTTTGTAGGGCAGAGACAAAAATTAGAACCTGGGGTACTTGGGAAATGCAGTCTGAATGCTTTGGGACTTGTGACCTTTGGGGAAAAACATTAAAGAATCTATTCACCGTGGGGTAACACTTAGACCCTTGGGGGAAAACATTTTTAAAAAAATTTTTCTCACCGGGGGGTAACACTTGTGACCCTTTGGGGGAAAAATTAAAAAAAAAATTTTCTCACCGTGGGGGCATTGTGCCTTGGAGAAAACTTTAAAAAATTTACTCACCGTGGGGTAACAAAAATGGTGCATAAAGCAAAGCGAACTGGAGCAAAAAAAGTAAATACATAATCAAATCATTATTACTCGGGCCTGGGCATTGGGACCCCAAAAAATCTGAAAACATGGCGGAAATTAAAAAATACAAACAAAAATTTTAAAAATTATTGGTAAAAGCCCGCCCCAAAAAGGGGTTCACTAAGGATCACAAGACAAAACGCGCGCGTTTTTGACCTCTTAAGTTCCTTCTTTAAACAAGAGACCGCACTCAGGACAACGAAAATGAATGAGCATCATTTTCTTTCCCAGTTTGGCGCAGATGGGGGGAGAATGAAAAAATGTGGAAGGAAAAAGATTGCTCGTTCATTTTCGTCGTCTGAGTGTTGTGTCTCTCGCCTGAAAGAAGACCCAAGGGTCGAAAAGCGTCGGGGTTTCGTCTTGCTTTGTTGGTCACGTTTTTTTGGGGGGGGGAGCTTTAAGCAATTTTTTTCAAATTTGTTCAGATTTCCCCCTGCATCGCCCCCACTTTGCAATAATCTAATTAATAGGTCAAATTACAAACACCAAGCTTTTCCTTTCTACATACACATTTTAACTAGATTGATTCAAAAAATAATGTCAAATTTCAAAACCAACTTTTCTTTTTTTCATACAAATTTTCAAAATAGACTGATTACAAATAATTATGTCAAATTACAAAAACCAAGCTTCCTTTTTACATCAACTTTTTAAATAATCCGTTACAAATATGTCAAGTAACAAACACCAAGCTTTCCTTTTTATATACAACTTTGCAGCTAATCCATTACAAACATGTCAAAATACAAAACACCCAAACTTTCCCTTTTTACTTCAACTTTTCGCTAGATCCCATTTCAAACATGTCAAATTACAAACCCCCAAGCTTTTCCTTTCTACATACAACTTTCCTTTCCTCTTCCTATTCCTCCCGCCCGTTTACTCATGCACTCACTCGCCTTCCACCCCCACCTGCAATTTTTTTTATCCTTACTCCCTTTCCCCCCCTCACCTCCCCCTTTCCCCCCCCCTTCTCTTTTTTCTCTCTTTTCTCTCTCTCTTCTCTCTCCCCTTCTCACTTTTCTTTCTCGCCCCGCTCCCGTCGCTTCCCCGGTCACATTTTCCCCCAACCCCCCCCGCTTTTCCGTACCCTCCACCCCCTCTCCCCCCTCTTCCTCCCTTGGTAACCCCCCCTCCCTCTTCCCCTTTGCCCTTCCACTCTAACACCCCCATCTTATTAATCCTCCCACTACCCCTTCCCCCATGTACCTCCCTCCCTCCCCCCTCTCTCTCTCTCTCTCTCTCTCTGTCTGCAAACTTTGTCTGTCTGTCTGTCTGTCTGTCTGTCTGTCTGTCTCTCTTTTTCCTCCTCTCTCTTCTCTCTCTCCTCTCTCTCTGAAATCCCCTGGATTGGGCAATGATAGACAGACAGACAGATACATAGACGATGCGAACAATTACTATTTTTTAAAAACATGATGTTTAACAAATGATTTGAGGGTAAACAAATGCAGATTGGCAGTTCCCCCCTCATCACAAAGATCTCTTTGGCAAAGATTAGAAGAAAAAAAAAAAAAGAAAAATACTGAGAGAGAGAGAGAGAGAGAGGGGGGAAGAAGAGAGAGAGAGAGAGACAGAGACAGAGAAGAGACAGAGAGAGAGAGAAGAGAAGCTTGTCCACGTAAGAATTCCTATGATGGACGTGGTCAACATAATAATTATTATTTTCCCCACATGCATGCCCCAGCACGCGTTTAACACACACACGCAAAACACACACACACCACGTGATCAAGAATGGCGGCATCAAAACAACAACTGTAAGCTGCTTGCTGAATTTTTGCAGCTTACAATTAACATGGGAATCCCGGGGAACGCGATTTGTGTAGTCACGTTTAAACCCGAAATCAGAAAATGCATGCGGGTGCCCCCCCGAAAATTTTACAAAAAGCTTGAACATGGAAATGAAAATTCGGGCGATCAACCCAAACCCAAATCCC
>JAMYXO010006510.1:10000-13507 GCA_033310375.1 Conus canariensis | reverse complement strand
AACCCCGGGAACCCAAGGGGGAAAAGAGGAGGTAAAGGAGAAGGGAAAAAAAGGTATAGTGATGACCTCGTTACGGGGTCTGCTTTCTTTTTAAACTTTCTAAACGGTTGACTGTACAGTCAATGTGCATGATTAAGACAGTTGTTCCAATCGGTACCGCCCGGGCAATGCTTAAAAAAAATAACATTTTAGAAAGCCCTAAAAGGAAAAAAAATGGCCCAAAGAAACAACAGACGTCATCAGAAATCACTGTGCAATTTTCCCCACCCTCTTCCTACTACCCCCTTCTCCTTGCTCTCTCTCCCCCCAAACCCTTTTTTCCCACCAGTTTTGTTCAATATTGGAGGGAAAAGGGGTTTCTCCCCCCCCCCCCCCCCCTTTCCCTCCTTCTCCCACTCTCTTTTGACCATCCTCCCCTTTCACCCCCCCACCCCCACCCCCCCCTCATCTCTTTTCCTCGTTTCCCTCCCCCATGAAGATAGCAGCTTTTTGGGTGAGTGCACTTCATTAAGAAATTGAGAAGAACAAATTGCGCTGCTCCTTTTCTCTTTCCCCCAACCCCCCCTCCCTTCCCTGGCTCGCAGGTTTTGGGATCCTGTTGATCTCTAAAACCTCTCCCTTTTCCCGGGTGTGTGGTCTGCATTTGTGTGTGTGTGTGTGGTGGTGTGGTGTGTGTGTGGTGTGTGGTGTGTGTGTGTGTGTGTGGTGTGTGAGTGTGTGGTTGTTGTGTGTGTTTTTGGGGTTGTGTTGTGTGGTTGTGTGTGTGGGTTTTTGTGAGTGTGCTGTGGAGTGTGTGTGTGTGTGGTTGTATGTGTGTGTGTGCATTATGAGTGTGTGGAGTGTGTGTGGTGTGTGTGGTGTTGTGGTGTGTGGGGGTGTTGTTGTGTGTGGTGTGTGTCTTTTTGTGGTGTGTCGGGTGAGAAGGAGAGACAGACAACTGCAGACGACAGGGCAGACTGGGGATAGACAAAAAAGGTGAATGGGGGATAAAGATAAAGACAGAGTGAATGGGGGATAAAGATAAAGACGAGTGAAGGGTTAAAATAAAGACGAGTGAATGGGGTATAAAGATAAAGACAGAGTGAATGGGATTAAAGATAAGACAGGTGAATGGGATATAAAAGACAAAGAAGAGTGAATGGGATAAAGAAAAAAAAAGAAGACAGGCTTCTCCTGGTTTGACTCCGTGTGATAAAAAACATTCCACAGAAGTGTGCAGGGCAAAAAAACGGGGGGGGGGGGGACAGAGGGGGAAAAGAGAAGGCAAACAAAAAAAACCCCCCCGCGGCAACGAACGCAAAACAGTTGTCGTCTAAACCTAATCTACTTAAAACGTTTTTTGTACCTTGCCAACAAAATGGACCACCTCCTGGTGAGTACCTCCCCCCTGCCATCAGATCCAGTGTTGACTTTGGAACCCTGTTCCTAGAGCTTTGTCTTTGGACCAACTGGGTGGAAGAAAGCTAAGCATTGGCAAATTCCTTTAGCATTCCCCCAAGTTAGCCAACCAACAGTCGGATGCCCTTTCCCGGTTATTGCGTCCAAAAAGGTGCCCTCTGGGGTTTTTTGTAGACCTTTCTCACTGTTCGTTCACCCCTCTTCATTTCCCCCGAGTGTCCAAAAATGACCCTTTTTCTTCCCATTTTTTTTTTGTCCCATTTCTCCGTGGTTGAGCTTGAAATTCGCTTGAAAATTTGGGAAAATTTTTGCGTCCCTTTTTATGATTTTTTGACGACTTGAGACTCCTTGATAAACCCCTTTGGGGTCAAACTTTTCTTGATTTTTTTTTCAAAACCTTTGTCAAGAAGATTTTACACACTTCGTCCCCAAAGCTGAACGTGTAAAGTCCCTTTTTCACCGATTCTTGCCAGTGACTTGCAATGACACAATGATTTTTTTTTTCTTTTTTTTACACCATCAGCTTCTTTGGTGTGATCAGGAAGATCTAAATTGGTCGTCTTTCACCAGAGGTGCCTATTTAACCCTTTAACCTTTAGATGAACGAGCAGATATTGAATAATCAATCACTTAATGCTGTGAATATACTTTGTACTACAACAGTGATTTTATGTCTCTTGGTCTGAATACAATCACTTTAAAGAGAGTTTCAGAATCAAAAGTGATTTTTTTGTCCCTGTAGTTGTACATGGTGACAGACACAGAACACGTTCATGGCTATCTGCACAGCACTGAACGTCAGAGAATGTTTTTTGATGAGCAGCTGTTTCCCCAATACCCTTCACCTCCTACCTCCACCCCACCCTTTCTCCACCCCACTCACAACACATCTCTCCTGTTCCCCTCTCCTCCCCCACCCCGAAACAGACACTTGCCTTCCCTCCTCCTCCGGTCACTCTAACTTCCAACTCATCGCTGACTTTCTCTGCCCTCTTCCTTTCCTTTCTCCTACCCCCCTCCCCTTCCCCCTGCCCCCCCCCATCCCCGTTTTTCAGAAAACCACTGGTACCTGAGACGGCAGCATGTCTGAAAAGTCCGACCTTGACCGGCCCTGCTATTTCTGGCGATGAGGCAATGGCCCCTGCATCAGGAGACATCCATCCATTAGGAGTTGGGGGGGGGAGTTGGAGCAAAGGAGGGAGGGAAAGAGAGGTGCCCACTCTGAGGGAATTGTATTTCCTGTCAGACGATGTATTGAAGCGTATCCCGATTGCAACTGAGGGTATTATTTGTCTGTCTGTTTATTTGTTTGTTTGTTTGTTTTCACACGTGACTTTCAGACAGCTGTCATCAAGGAATGAGCTGGACGCCTGGGTTTAGCCCCAGCTTTCTGGATGTAGCCATTTGAATGGGCGCAGAGGAGGTGGGGGGGGGGGGATAGGGGCTGGTAGTGGTTGGTGGATCAAGGTATTGATTGTGGTGGTGTGTGGTGTGTGTGTGGTGTGTGTGTGTGTGTGTGTGTGGTGTGTGTGTGTGTGTGTGTGTTTGTGTGTTGTGTGCGCGTGCGTGTGCGTGTGTGTGCATGCATGTATATCTATGTGCATGCGCATGTGTGTACATGAAAGTGTTTGTGTGTTTATTTATAATATACATGTATGCCTCCTGAGTGTGCGTGTGTGTATGTGTGTGTGTGTGTGTGTGTGTGTGTGTGTGTGTGAGAGAGAGAGAGAGAGAGACAGAGAGAGAGAGAGAGAGTGTGTGTGTGTGTGTGTGTTTTGTGTGTGTGTTGTGTGTGTGTGTGTGTGTGTGTGGTGTGTGTGTGTGTGTGTGTGTGTGTGTGTGTGTGGTGTGAGTGTGTGTGTGCGCATCATACTCATATTGATATCAATACATCAAATACTGCTTCTCTAACAGGTGCCTTATCCACCTCGGATAGTAGCATATCTCTCTTGAACAACAAGTCAGTCGAGCATATCATGATGAACACTAAACTCCCGACTTTCTCGACGAAAGACACAGGGAACACCCAATACAGAGAGAGTGGAGACATTCACCAGCAGCTGCAACACAAACATCTTCCACAGCCGCCAGCCAAACACCCATCAGCAG
>JAMYXO010006510.1:0-2500 GCA_033310375.1 Conus canariensis | reverse complement strand
CACACACACACACACACATACGCGCGCGCACATGCATGCACGCACAGAGAGAGAGACAGAGACAGAGACAGAGAGAGAGACAGAGACAGAGAGAGATATAAACAGGGTGATTACATAAGTTCAGTGTGTGTATGTGTGTGTGTGCGTGCGTGTGTGTGTGTGTGTGTGTGTGTATGTGTGTCTGTGTGTGAGTGTGTGCGTGCGTGTGTGTGTGTGTGTGTGTGTGTGTGTATGTGTGTCTGTGTGTGAGTGTGTGCGTGCGTGCCTCGTGCGTGCGTGCGTGCGTGCGTGCGTGCGTGTGTGTGTGTGTGTGTGTGTGTGTGTGTGTCGGGGGGTGAGTGGTGGGTTGTGTATGTGTGTGTGTGTAGTGTGTGTGAGAGAGGAGAGAGAGAGAGAGAGAGAGAGAGAGAGAGAGAAGACAAACAGAGACAGAGGGATAAAGACAAACAAAATCACATTTTTTCGCAAACACAGATAACACTATGACAAACAGAATCACTTTTTTTTCGCAAAAGACAGAATTATGACAAAGAAAATCACATTTTTTCGCAAACACAGATAGAGTTAGAACAAACAAAATCACATTTTTTCGCAACACAGATAACATTATGGAAATGTTAAAAAAAAAAAAAAAATGCGGAAAAAGAAGCGTGTGTTTGGGTTGGCGGATGGTAGCGGCTAGGGGGGGGGGGGGGGTGAGGAGACACACACATACAGAGAGAGAGAGAGAGAGAGAGAGAGAGAGAGAGAGAGAGAGAGAGAGAGAGAGAGAGAACGATTAATAGACAGACGAAGGGACAGACAGCTAAATAGAGAGAAAAACAAAGACAGGCAGTGTGTGTGTGTGTGTGTGTGTGTGTGTGTGTGTGTGTGTGTGTGTGTGTGTGTGTGCGTGAATGTGTGTATGTGTGTGTGTGTGTGTGTGAGAGAGAGAGAGAGAGAGAGAGAGAGAGATCGACAGACAGACAGGCAGACAAACAGACAGACAGACAGCTGCTGACAAAACGCCAGAGTCTGGCTCTCTTTGTTTTGAGACTGAAAGAAAAACAATCAGGCCGGAAGCGTCAAGAATACAAGAAAAACAAAGGGTTCCTGTTATTCCGAGACTCCATCGGAGTATATGCAAATGGACATAAGTAAATACTCTAGATAACATGAGAGAGAGGAGAGAGAGAGAGAGAGAGAGAGAGAGAGAGAGAGAGAGACAGGCACACAGACAGACAGATAGGCAGCAATGAAAGCGCGACTTGAGAAGATTTGAACCAGAGAAAGGCACAGAAAGTGCACTGTAAGGGGAGAGAGATGAGAGAAGAGAGAGAGAGAGAGAAGAGAGGAGAGAAGAGAGAGGAGAGAAGAACATGGGAAAGAGAAAGAAACAATAGAGAGGGGCAGAAGGGGAGAAGAGAGAAGAGGAGAAAAGAGAGAGAACTCGTGACTTTAATGTGAGGCCCCCCAGCCCACCCCATGAGACACGTAACTGACATTGTTTAGCTATTGAAAATAAATATTTATAAAAGAAAATTTTTTCCCCAAAAAAAGGATGCCATTTGGCGATGACAAAAGTAACAAACTAGGTTTAGAAGAGAGAGAGAGAAAAAAAAGAGAGAGAGGGAGAAAGAAGAGAGAGAGAGAGAGAGAGAGGAGAGAGGGGGCAAGAAATGAGAGAGAGAGAGAGAGGGGAAAAATACAGATATCCTGTGAAAGAAACGGCAACGTCGTGGGGAAAAAGACCAAGACTGAAACAGACAGCCCACAAAGGCAACGTGACAAACAACAGACACAGACAGGCCGAATGCAGAGCTCACAGTGGACACAGGAAAAAGACCCTTTCACCTCACGATTTTTGGCCCACTCAAAGGCAGGGAGCTCGCTGCTGTGGAAAGCGGTACGATTGAAATGGCAGGCCATGGTGAGAGAGCAAGGTTGGGCCAGAGACAGAGGCAGACAGACAACAAGGGGACAGACGACAGACTGGAAATACAGACAGAAGAGACACAGAGACAAAGAAGACACAAAAAAGAGAGGAGAGAGAGAGGAGAGAGAGAGAGAGACACTCCACACACCAAAACACACACAACACACACACACAACACACACACACACACACTGCCCGCGCGCGCGCACACACACACACACATACACACACACACACAAACCACCACACACACACACACACACACACCACCCCACAGCCAGTTGGGGGAGGGGGTTGATAAAGAAAGAATGAGAGAGAATTTTTTAAAAAAAAACAGAAACGCGGAGCCCCTCTCCCCCCCTTCCAACAAAATAAAACACACACACACACACACCACCACACAACACACCACACACACACACACCACACACACACATATATATAAAAAATATATATTTTAATATATATATGGGAAAAAGTAACTTTGTAAAGATAACTGAAATTAACAAATAAACACAATAAGATTTTTTTTTTCAAAAGGAAACTCAAAGGTTGGAACAACTTGCATCCCATCCGCACCAATCC
>JAMYXO010006509.1:0-7500 GCA_033310375.1 Conus canariensis | reverse complement strand
TATATTTTCATGTCGTCTGATTTTAGACTCTACGACTTGGACCAAACTATACGTAATGTATCGATGGAAAAAGAGTTACGGAAATTTGTCAAGAAACTCTTCACTCACTCCTTCACGCCCTTCACAAGCTGATCTATCGATCATCGTCTCGCGGGCAGGCAGTGGATATGTTAATCAGTCAGGTCACTAGCCCGTCAAGCCACCGATCGACCTACTATTCTTCTAACAGACTTGCCTTTGACTCAACCAACGAGGGCCTAGTAAGTCTGTTTGAAATGTACTGGCGTGACAGAGAATCACTGAAATCAGGTCATTGTATCGCATGACACAAAAAGAGCGCTCGTGTGCATGCACGTATATGCATACAGAGAGAGAGGGGGGAGGCAGTCCCAGTCAAATATCCCGTATGCAATAAAATACGTCATACTTTACTTGTGGTCATCATAAAATACTATATAC
Organism: Conus canariensis; assembly: GCA_033310375.1. Taxonomy (NCBI): domain Eukaryota; kingdom Metazoa; phylum Mollusca; class Gastropoda; order Neogastropoda; family Conidae; genus Conus; species Conus canariensis. Next base: position 7,041 of record JAMYXO010006509.1, on the reverse strand, counting down.
AGTGTACAGCACAGCACTAACAAACATGAAACAACAATTAAGATTAGCCTATATCATCTCTGTTTCAAAACTAGGTAACTTTACGAAACGAATTAAGAAAAGAAGCAAAAATTACATGCAGCTCACACATTTCAGATCCTGTTCTTTGTGTGTGTGTGTGTGTGTGTGGGTGTGTGGTGTGTGTGTGTGTTGTGTGTGTGTGTGTGTGGTGTGTTGGTGTGTGTGTTTGTGTGCGTGCATGCATACATGTGTGTGTGGTACGAGCGAGCGTGCGCACGTGCATGTGTGTGTTTATGTGTGCGCACGGTGCATTGGTGAATGCATACCTTCGTGCATGCGCTTGTGTATGTATGCGTGCGTGCGTGCGTGCGTGCGTGGGCATGTGTGTGTGTGTTATGTTGTTAAAAAATTCGTCATTAATGTTCCAAAGGGTTAATGCTCAACACGAACAAGAAGACGACCAAGAAACACAAAATGTCAATGAGTAGACTTTGTTATCATGTTATTCCTGAGAAGTTCAAAAATAAAAACCAGTGAGAACAATTCGTAAAGTTCTGCTTCAGAGATTCTGCTGAGAAACCTGACAATATACCAAACAAGATCATCATGTTCGTGAACAAGTTTCGTTTTATGCTAAAGAAAACAGAACTTTGTACCGAGAGGCCCTGTCAAGGTTGAAGAGCACTTTTTTGGTGAGTGGAAATAATGAAATTAAGAATGAGAGGCCCTTCAAGGGTAATGAACACTTTTTTGGTGAGTAGAAATCATGACATTCATGAATGAAAGGCCCGGCAAGGGTGAAGAACACTTTTTTGGTGAGTAGAAATCATGACGTCAAAAATGAGAGGCTCTGTCAAGGGTGACAAGACAAAAAGGAGGCAGAAAAGTAGTGTTCACGATGGGAGAACAGTGCTGACCCTTCAACTAAACATAGACTGCGCCAGCTCACAATCTTTCACACGGACAGCCACGGTTCGATACGAACCTGACACACCTTTTGGTCTGAATAAACCTGTCCTACATCAGCTGACTAATCCTCCCATTTAAAGGGACAACGTCAACACAGGAACCCGTAACATGGGCAGCTCCAGTTTAGAATCGTCCGCATGTGACAACTGAATAAACTTCACCTGCTATACTTACACACCCTTCCACTTGAAATGGACTGCACCAACATGTGCACAATCTGTCGTGCGTCTTCTGAAGAGCAAATTACACTTATTTTGCTAATCGTTTTGCAGAAAATGTACCCTGCCAACATGAGAATTGTCTTAGTTTCAGATGGCAAAAACCCTAAAGAGCGCGATGCTTACCCACTCTCGGCTCGATAGAAATTATTTTATTTTATTGTTGCTTTTATTTCCGAAAAGAAGCCTGGATATGACATCTATTTCAGCTGTGCCAAGAGTGCTTCACTGCGCCACACTAGGACTGGACTGTGATATGACATCTATTTGAGCTCTGCCAAGAGTGTCACTCCCCACACTAGGACTGGACTGTGATATGACATCTGATTTGAGCTCTGCCAAGAGTGCTCACTGCGCCACACTAGGACTGGACTGTGATATGACATCTATTTCAGCTGTGCCAAGAGTGTTCACTGCGCCACACTAGGACTGGACTGTGATATGACATCTATTTCAGCTGTGCCAAGAGTGCTCACTGCGCCACACTAGGACTGGACTGTGATATGACATCTATTTCAGCTGTGCCAAGAGTGTTCACTGCGCCACACTAGGACTGGACTGTGTTTAGGCTAAGATTGACATGGATTACTTCGGTTCTGGAGAAAGCTGACAACTGATACCTTAGAACGAACAAAAGAACATTGGAAGCTGGTGTGTGTGTGTGTGTGTGTGTTGTGTGTGTGTGTGTGTGTGTGGTGTGTGTGTGTTGCGTGTGTGTGTGTGGTGCGTGTGTGTGTGCGTGTGTGTGTGCATGCGTGTGTGTGTGTGTGTGTGTGTGTGTGTGTGTGTGTGGTGTGTGTGTGTGTGTGTGTGTGTGTGTGCGCGCGGCGCACGCGCGCGTGCGTGCGTGCGTGTATGTATGTGTTTGTGTGTGTACAGACAGACAGACGGCGGTCTGCCAGAATAATAGTGACTTTTCTATATGAACAGACCAATGTTTTGCCTGTTTTGTCGAGAAAGGTTTTCCTTTGTGAGACACAGATATGTGGTACTCTAATGGCTATGGCATTCGCTTTTATGTGAGACAGTAGCTATTCTAACCATGCTATTTCATGTGCTTTCTTAACCATGCTATTTCATGTGCTATTTAACCATGCTATTTCATGGTGTATTAACCATGCTATTTCATGTGCTATTCTAACATGCTATTTCAGGGTGCTATTCTAATCCATTGCTATTTATGTTCATGTAGCTATTCTAACCATGCTATTTCATGTGCTATTCTAACCATGCTATTTCATGGTGCTATTCTAACCATGCTATTTCATGGTGCTATTCTAACCATGCTATTTCATGGTGCTATTCTAGCCATGCTATTTCATGGTGCTATTCTAACCATGCTATTTCATGTAGCTATTCTAACCATGCTATTTCATGGTGCTATTCTAACCATGCTATTTCATGGTGCTATTCTAACCATGCTATTTCATGTGCTATTCTAACCATGCTATTTCATGTTGCTTCAAATGTATGCTGTCTGTAGCTATTCTAAATGGCTACATGGTCTAAGCATGCTATTTTAAAGAAATATTCAAATCTTTTCTGATGCTATTTAAAACTGACATGGTTGTTTTTTCCGGATGTGCTTAAAGTTGTGCTACTTCATGGAGTGACATGCAAGGAGAGACTTGTTTAAAGAAATATTAGAATCTTGTCTGATGTATTCTTAAGAAACTGGAAGAGTTGTTTTTTTCCGGATGTGCGTTAAGTTGTAGACTTCATTGGAGTGAAACGGCAGACAAAACTCGCAGAAGACGACGTCATGAAAAAAGGGTCACAGAAAAAAGCGTAGATTAAACAAAAAAAATGGTGATAAAATGTGAAATTGTTAGCAATCCAAGATACAGTTCTAATGTGATTTACAATGTGACAGGGATCTCTATGTGCCGATGTATAGCGACCTATTCAACTCAAACACAGCGATACAGCTATACTTCGGTCTGTGTGTGTGTGTGTGTGTGTGTGTGTGTGTGTGTGTGAGGAGAGGATGAGAGAGAGAGAGAGAGAGAGGGGGGGGGGGTGGGGAGAGTCTATGTTGTTATGAGCGTCGTTTTTCTTTTTTCTGTTTTCTTTTTTGAATATCTAGTTTCTCATAGATATTTTGGACTGACTAGAAGACACAGAGGCATTATTTGAGAAAAGGTGTTTTAAAAAAAAAGGGGGGATCATGACCGGTGGGTAGCCCTGGCGGTAACTCATCCCCTCTCTTTCCAAAGTTGGCCTCATTGTCCGCCCTCAGTCACTCCGTTTTGAAGCTGAAAGAAAGGGGAGAAAAACTATCAAGGCAGCAATATGCATTGTGGCAAAGTGTTTTCTCATATCGTGTCTTTATTCGTTAATGTTTTCTCCTGTGAACATTGAACAGATTTAGAGTCAGTACCAGGAGTATTACGATACTTGCAACATAGTGTGACGTTTTGTACCAAATTCCAACTTATTTTAACTCATTTTGAATTTAGCGCCCGCGAAAATATTTCATCTTGTGCACTGTGTTGACTTGTATGAAAATCTTTTCTCTTGTGCACTGTGTTGACTTGTATGAAAATCTTTCCTCTTGTGCACTGTGTTGACTTGTATGAAAATCTTTCCTCTTGTGCACTGTGTTGACTTGTATGAAAATCTTTCCTCTTGTGCACTGTGTTGACTTGTATGAAAATATTTCCTCTTGTGCACTGTGTGATGGACTCTGTGTTTATTGAAAATCTTTCATCTTGTGCACTGTGTTGACTTGTATGAAAATCTTTCATCTTGTGCACTGTGTTGACTTGTATGAAAATCTTTCCTCTTGTGCACTGTGTTGACTTGTATGAAAATCTTTCATCTTGTGCACTGTGTTGACTTGTATGAAAATCTTTCTCTTGTGCACTGTGTTGACTTGTATGAAAATCTTTCATCTTGTGCACTGTGTTGACTTGTATGAAATCTTTCCTCTTGTGCACTGTGTTGACTTGTATGAAAATCTTTCATCTTGTGCACTGTGTTGACTTGTATGAAAATCTTTCATCTTGTGCACTGTGTTGACTTGTATGAAAATCTTTCTCTTGTGCACTGTGTTGACTTGTATGAAAATCTTTCATCTTGTGCACTGTGTTGACTTGTATGAAAATCTTTCATCTTGTGCACTGTGTTGACTTGTATGAAAATCTTTCCTCTGTGCACTGTTTTGATTTTGAAAATCTTTCTCTTGTGCACTGTGTTGACTTGTATGAAAATCTTTCTCTTGTGCACTGTGTTGACTTGTATGAAAATCTTTCTCTTGTGCACTGTGTTGACTTGTATGAAAATCTTTCATCTTGTGCACTGTGTTGACTTGTATGAAAATCTTTCACTTCTTGTGCACTGTGTTGACTTGTATGAAAATCTTTCTCTTGTGCACTGTGTTGACTTGTATGAAAATCTTTCTCTTGTGCACTGTGTTGACTTGTATGAAAATCTTTCATCTTGTGCACTGTGTTGACTTGTATGAAAATCTTTCATCTTGTGCACTGTGTTGACTTGTATGAAAATCTTTCTCTTGTGCACTGTGTTGACTTGTATGAAAATCTTTCATCTTGTGCACTGTGTTGACTTGTATGAAAATCTTTCTCTTGTGCACTGTGTTGACTTGTATGAAAATCTTTCATCTTGTGCACTGTGTTGACTTGTATGAAAATCTTTCATCTTGTGCACTGTGTTGACTTGTATGAAAATCTTTCATCTTGTGCACTGTGTTGACTTGTATGAAAATCTTTCATCTTGTGCACTGTGTTGACTTGTATGAAAATCTTTCATCTTGTGCACTGTGTTGACTTGTATGAAAATCTTTCCTCTTGTGCACTGTGTTGACTTGTATGAAAATCTTTCTCTTGTGCACTGTGTTGACTTGTATGAAAATCTTTCATCTTGTGCACTGTGTTGACTTGTATGAAAATCTTTCTCTTGTGCACTGTGTTGACTTGTATGAAAATCTTTCATCTTGTGCACTGTGTTGACTTGTATGAAAATCTTTCCTCTTGTGCACTGTGTTGACTTGTATGAAAATCTTCATCTTGTGCACTGTGTTGACTTGTATGAAATCTTTCTCTTGTGCACTGTGTTGACTTGTATGAAAATCTTTCTCTTGTGCACTGTGTTGACTTGTATGAAAATCTTTCCTCTTGTGCACTGTGTTGACTTGTATGAAAATCTTTCCTCTTGTGCACTGTGTTGACTTGTATGAAAATCTTTCATCTTGTGCACTGTGTTGACTTGTATGAAAATCTTTCCTCTTGTGCACTGTGTTGACTTGTATGAAAATCTTTCATCTTGTGCACTGTGTTGACTTGTATGAAAATCTTTCCTCTTGTGCACTGTGTTGACTTGTATGAAAATCTTTCATCTTGTGCACTGTGTTGACTTGTATGAAAATCTTTCTCTTGTGCACTGTGTTGACTTGTATGAAAATCTTTCATCTTGTGCACTGTGTTGACTTGTATGAAAATCTTTCATCTTGTGCACTGTGTTGACTTGTATGAAAATCTTTCCTATGTGCACTGTGTTGACTTGTATGAAAATCTTTCCTCTTGTGCACTGTGTTGACTTGTATGAAAATCTTTCCTCATGTGCACTGTGTTGACTTGTATGAAAATATTTCCTCTTGTGCACTGTGTTGACTTGTATGAAAATCTTTCATCTTGTGCACTGTGTTGACTTGTATGAAAATCTTTCCTCATGTGCACTGTGTTCACTTATATGCGCCCGATGCAGTGAAAGGTAGCCCCCTTTCTCTGGAAAATGTCCTGGAATATTTCCTGTCTGAATCTTTTCCCGACACAATTGCTGTATGTTGTTTCAAATACTGGTATGGAGGATGTTTGTTTTGCCCACATGGGTGTCTCACACCACGACCGAAGCAACAAGTCAACAACCAAGCTATCAAGCGGTCAGTTAACAGAGTCAGAAACATTCAATACTCAGCCACCAAGCACACCCACAGAACACCCATGTCTCTCTCCACTCGGCCAGACAACCTTGACCCACCCACCGGTCAGACCCGATACATGACCCCTGAACCCTCAACCCCCACCTCTTCGGTCAGGTGGAGTTCGTCTTCCGGGGCGAGCTGTCCAAGTCCAACCAGGACCACTTCCCGGGGGTCTTCGGGCTGGAGAACTCGGAAGGCATCAAGAACATCCGCGAGGACTACACCAACGCCGTGCAGCGGTACGGAAGGGGAGGGGGGGGGGGAGGGGGGGAGTAGGGGGGGGGCAGTAGGGGGGGGGAGAGGGGGGGAGTTGGGGCGGCGGGGCGGGCGGCAAGCCTAAGAGCCGCCACTTCTACACCAAGGAGGGCTTCCTGAAGGCGCTGCGTTCAGGGACACTGCCGCCCACCGTGCAGCTGCTGGATGACAGCGGGCGCTACGTGGACAAGTTCTGCGTGGAGAGCAACAAGGACGGCCCCTTCTGGCCCGTGGAGAGTGTGCTGCTCTTCCCCACGCCCAAGTTCAAGTGGTGAGGCACCGTGGATCGGGAACCCCTGTACGCCCAGCTGCTACGCGAGTAGTTCTTGTGGAGTTTGGGGTTCGAATCTATGGTGCTGGTGGTTCTGAGGGTGCGTTTGTAGGTGGTGGTGGCGGTGATGGTAGTTGATGGCGCTGTGGATGACGATGATAATACTACAGCTGCTGCTGCTACAGGGGTACCTGGCTAAGGTAGTCATGGTTTGATTGATGTTGATGGCTTTGGTGAGGGTGTCGATGGTGTTCGTGCTGCTGGTGATAACAGTGGAGGTTATGGTGATAACAGTGGAGGTTATGGTGATAACAGTGGAGGTTATGGTGATGACAGTGGAGGTTATGGTGATAACAGTGGAGGTTATGGTGATGACAGTGGAGGTT
>JAMYXO010006508.1:0-7500 GCA_033310375.1 Conus canariensis | reverse complement strand
TGTTGAAAGTAAACCAGGGTAAATGTGTGCACTCGACAAACCAGCCATCAGATTCTCACCTACAGACCAAGTTCTCTTTATCGCAGAACTGGGATCCTGGTCACCCTATCCTGGTCATGCTATCCTGGTCACGCTACACATTGCAGCGGGATCAGATGCTGGGACTTCGCCCAACACCAGGCCGACACCAGACAACCAATCTACACCAGTGGGGCAGTCACCAACCACAGGAGAGATCAACTACCCTCTCCAAAGCAAAGCTAAGTTAGCTTACCACCTGGACTCAAATCCATCAGACCCTTGCCCTCACTTTATGATGAGACAAGGAGACTCTGTCTATGAGTACCTCTTTGGATACATTCAGTGTAACTTAGACAGACCCCCTGTATGCCAACTTAAGCTTGCTGCACCGAGTGCAAGCGAGTAAAGTAGGAGTGAGGGAGGGCCCCCTCATTGTGGTAGTCCAATGAGAATTAAAACCCTAGCCTATTCAGAGTTGACATGCCAATACTTACCAATGTGTAAGCAATAAAAGTTGATGTGTGAAAGTGCACTTAACTTGTGTCGGTTCTCTGTTGTTCAATCAAATGTTGAATGTTTGAACTTCTCTCTTCAATTCTGTCTCTCGGAGCTACAAGTACTTATAAGAGTACAAGCCTAAGGAAAACTATCTCAGAGCCACTGTTACATATTTTACCCTGTCCCGGGAAAAAAAAATTCTTCGATGACTAGTACCGGAAAGTTGCTCCTTCCACCTCTAGTAAGAGAGAGGGTGTAGGTGAAATGTTAAGATAATTCCCATTGAGAAATTATCCCCAGTCCTTCCCCTAGAGGACCCACCTACACACATACCCATCTCGTCACAGCTATCTCCTCTCCCATAATCCACCCCGCCCACTCACCTACCTGTCTGTCTGTCTGTCTGTCTGTCTGTCTGTTCATCTGTCTGTCTGTATGTCTGTCTATTCTTTCTGTCTGTCTCCGTCTTTCTCTGTCAGTCTGTCTGTCTGTCTGTCTCTCTCACTCTGTCTCACTCTTGACCATTGTGTGCTTACTGTGTTACCACTAGTTTGTTTTCAGGTCTTCTCATAAGGCAATGGAGAAAAGAGAAAGCATATGTATGCCCATAGCACACACACACACACACACACACACACACACACACACACACCTCATGCACATATATTCATGCAAGCCAGAGAAGCTACATAGACGATGTTCAGAATTCTGCAAGGGAGGTAAACTGTCTCAGAGCTTGTGTTCAGTGAAAGTAACTGTGTTTTTCTTGGGCCAGACACCACTAGTAGGCACTCCCACAGCCCCATTAGTCAGCTGAACAGTTCAATGAGAAAAAGATAATGCCACAGCATGGGTGTGAAGTGGTGTGCCTGTATTGCAGACAGTCTGTATCCTGATAGGTATCCTGTTGTGCACTTCACAGTATATATTTGACTCTTCAAACCTATTTGCTTAGCCTATGAAATAAGAAGAAAGTATCTGTAATTGCAATAAAATGTCTGTCAGTCAGGGAAAGGAGAATAGAAACAGACTCTCTGCCAGGGAAGAAGGAAAGAGTGGACAGTGTCTGTCAGGGAAAGGAGACAGAGTGGACAGTGTCTGTCAGGGAAAGGAGACAGAAAGGACAGTGTCTGTCAGGGAAAGGAGACAGAGTGGACAGTGTCTGTCAGGGAAAGGAGGCAGAGTGGACAGTGTCTGTCAGGGAAAGCAGACATAGTGGACAGTGTCTGTCAGGGAAAGGAGACAGAGTGGACAGTGTCTGTTAGGGAAAGAAGACAGAGTGGACCGTGTCTGTAAGGGAAAGGAGACAGAGTGGACAGTGTCTGTCAGGGAAAGGAGACAGAGTGGACAGTGTCTGTTAGGGAAAGGAGACAGAGTGGACAGTGTCTGTCAGGGAAAGGAGACAGAGTGGACAGGTTCTGTCAGGGAAAGGAGACAGAGTGGACAGTGTCTGTTAGGGAAAGGAGACAGAGTGGACAGTGTCTGTCGGGGAAAGGAGACAGAGTGGACAGTGTCTGTCAGGGAAAGCAGACATAGTGGACAGTGTCTGTCAGGGAAAGGAGACAGAGTGGACAGTGTCTGTTAGGGAAAGAAGACAGAGTGGACCGTGTCTGTTGGGGAAAGGAGACAGAGTGGACAGTGTCTGTCAGGGAAAGGAGACAGAAAGGACAGTGTCTGTCAGGGAAAGGAGACAGAGTGGACAGTGTCTGTCAGGGAAAGGAGACAGAGTGGACAGTGTCTGTCAGGGAAAGGAGACAGAGTGGACAGTGTCTGTCAGGGAAAGGAGACAGAGTGGACAGGTTCTGTCAGGGAAAGGAGACAGAGTGGACAGTGTCTGTTAGGGAAAGGAGACAGAGTGGACAGTGTCTGTCAGGGAAAGGAGACAGAGTGGAGAGAACTATAAAATAGGCATTCTGGCTCACCCACCTCCGCCAGCTCCAACCGGCTGAAGCCGGTTTCGCTGTTGCTCCGCCGGCTTACCCAGAATGCCTATTTTATAGTTCTCTAATAGTAAACACTTTACAAACATACATAATGTGTAGGATTATCTGTTTTATAGTTCTCTGTCACTGGACCGTTAAGAAGTAAACAAACAAAACAATGGGGACTTGGTTAACCATGCCTTTATTCTTAGGAGGGCTATTTGTCAGCCAAGTTGGGATTTCATTCTATTGTGAGGAATGACTGGCTATTGAAAGCTATCTGAATAGGGAGTGTCTGAAAAGGGGTGGGATGTGTGTTCACACAAGCGTAGAATCGTGGCACGTTGTTGAAGATTATTCTAAGCAGCCACCAAGTGCACTTATTAAAAGCTTGATTCAACAAACAAGACAATTGTATAAAGTACACCCGGCGGCCGCCTGAATAGGCAGCCTGTTGAATAGGACGTGACAAAGCATGGAGTAGACTTCAATGAAAGGTAGTCCAACAGTAGAAAACCTTTTCATACGTTTCCAGAAACAAGCCAGCTCCGAAATTCTCAAGAATTCTAGGATTCTAAAAATAGTACCGTTCACGCGTGAACGGTAGGTCTTCCAGACAAGCCAGCTCCGACAGATAGGATTCTAAAAATAGTACCGTTCACGCGTGAACGGTCTCAGCAATCGAGATATCACCCTCAGTTTACGGGAATAGGAAGGTGAGATTCCAATATGTTGTCTCAACCAATCTTCCCATTTTTGTCTTGAGTAATCTAGCAATTCTTGATGAACGGTTTGTGATTCAAGAAGTTCTATCTCTAATTCAGAAGAGATACTGTCTTGCGACATAACACAACACTTTCTAACTGAAAACACGACTGCACTGCACAACACCACACCCGCAAATGACAAGACAGCTAGGTTCAGTTGCTAACAACACAAGTGCTGGGCGGAAATGTCGTCACTGTTACTAATCAGCTGATTCTATCTAGTCTTGTGATTGGGGGAAGGTAAGAAACATGTTTTGATATGTTTGGAAATTTAGCCGCCTAAATTTATACAATGACGTCTAACGCCTGTACTAAACGACGCCGGTGGGGAATTTAGCCGTCTAAATTTATACAATGCCGCGTGGCGGCCCGACGCCCTTATGTGTAACTTGACACGAACCAGCAAACAGTGCGACGCTTCGACTCGGCAATTATGCAGTTGAGTAAGCCGGGGCCAGACATGTCTGGCCTAGAGTACTACATAAAGGCAGAAGGGAGTTGTCTCCCGGAAAAGAATGTAACAATTAATTGTGAAAAAAAATCGTCATTAAGTCGTTCTAGGTTCTTATTCAAGTCGGCATCACGTTCTTATTCAAGTTCTTATTTAAGTTCTTAACAAGTTTTTATTCAAGTTCTTAACAAGTCAACATCAAGTTCTTAACAAGTCATCATCAAGTTCTTAACAAGTTCTTATTCAAGTACTTATTCAAGTACTTATTCAAGTTCTTAACAAGTCGTCATCAAGTCGTCATTAAGTTCTTATCAAGTCATCATTAAGTTTTTATCAAGTCGTCATCAAGTTCTTATCAAGTTCTTATTTAAGTTTTTATCAAGTCGTCATCAAGTCGTTATCAAGTTCTTATTCAAGTCAATTTTATAATTATTTATTAAGTTCTTGAAATATTATTCCATCTGAAATGGATCAAAATGATCTTTTGTTGTTGGCAGTTCTAGCATGCTTTTTTGTTCGGCTTCTGTATTTAGTGGCTGAGATTTTTTGGACTGCTTTGGTTTTTGCTGGCGTTGTTTATATATTTTATAACCGTAATAACCACCCCCAGCAGCAATGACGCCAAAAATGGCAACTGTTTTAAATTCAATATTCCATGACGACTTTGGTGTTGTAGGTCTTGAATCAACTTGTGTATTTACAGCTGGCATTGAAACAACTGTTGGCGTTGGCGGTGTTATGTTTTCATTATGAGTTACATTCTGTGATTGCAACATTAATTTTTTTTGTTTGTTCCACTCTGCTAATTTTTTTCCTGCTGCAACACGCCCAGGATGAGGAGGCTTTTTACTGGTCACTTTCTCCATCAATGTTTTCTGCTGATTTTCTGGCTCGGTCATTTTGAAGGGAAACAAAATCTATATGATTAAAAGTAATTAATCCCATGATTAATGGCGATAACAATGTTCCAAATCTGTAATATAGATCACATCCTAGAGACTCTAATGACTTTGTTAAAACTGGATCCTGCGTTAAATCATACATAAAATCTTGTTCAGAATCAATGGGAGCAAATCTACTAACTAGTTTAGTGTACAAACTAAGAACCGTTTGCCCAACACTTTTTACCATTCTTGACCCCAGTTGTGCTTCATACCTGTTGTGATACTTTACAATGTCTTGCGTTGACATCTGTTGAATCTGTTCTATGCTGAATTCATTTCCAAGGTACTGTTTTGTTTTTCCACACGCCACCAAAGAATACAGCCTTTCCTTTTGGCGCATAATAGCTTGGTCATCAACTTGATCATTTGTAAGTTCAGGAAGTAAATCATCGCAGTTCATGTTTTATTAATGAATAAATATTATTTTATTTTTTAAAAATGAGCACCGAAAAAACTATTACTAACCTTGTATACCATTCTGCTGTTATTGGAGGCCTAAGTGTAGGATACACAATGCTTGGTAAAAGCCTGTTAAACATAAAACCAGCAGATCTTGGCAAACTAGACTTTGAAGACTCAGCAAAGCTGATTGCTGTTATTACAGCTTCATTTGCTACGAAAGATTTTCTAGTTAAGCAAGGAATAATTCCAGACAGTATTAATATGTAAAATTAAAAAAATACATTTATAAAAATGGCTTCACTCGTAATGATGATTGGTGGCGCTGTGGTTAATGCGCTTGCTTTTAGCGGAAGTAATTACGCATTTAGTAAACTATGGGATGACGGCGAGAGAAAAAGACATAACAAAGCTATGGAGCAACTAGCCGCAGCACAAGCTGCGTATGAAAAGCAGAGAATTGAGCAGTTAGATTTTATTAACCCGTTCGCTGCTTGAAGCTGCTTGAAAATGTTACAAACAAAGGCTTTCCCAGTGCCAGGGAAATCTAATGATTTGGGGGTAATAATTAACAAAAAATTCTAGCTCAGAAACTACAAAAGATATAACAATGAAATATATATGATTTTTGAAGGAAATTGAATGAAGATTTTGAATCTGGGCTTCTTTTGTTTTAATTTTGATAATAAAAAAGTATTTAGACAATTAGATTTGGATAGATTTTTTTGCACGATCAAAAGCATATGTATTTACCACTACATCTTCACATCCAAACAAGAACACAAAGCAAAAAAGTTGAAAATAAAGTTTGTATTGTCACACTACACCTGTAAATGAAAGTAAAACAGTTTAGAAGTCTATCAAGACGCTCACACTCTATGCAGACAGGTCAGTCCACGACCACGCCCCCCTCTCCCCACCACGCCCCCTTGCTGGACTTCAACCCTCTCTTTCACTGCTCCTCTTCCCCTACCTTTCCCTCTGCCCTGTGCCGCGCCGCGAGCAGGCCGCGCTACCCTCTCACGCTGACTACCACGTCACTGACCACTGGCACGCAGTGCAGAGTACACACTAGGCGAGCTCGTTCGACGCTGGCAAACCAGTCAGCTGAACACACATTGAGGTCACACAGCCTGACACAATAACTGACGAATACGGTTGGCAATTCCATCACTATCATCATCTCACCTTCATGCTCGAGTGAGTCGTTGAATAAAAGATTATTGTCTTTGTCAAAAATCATTAGCAGAGCCTGCTCAGCTGTGTAAATACGTTGATTTGGTCGCTGCGCTTGTCGAAGGTTGCGCCGCCATCTTTGCAAGCGAGACGAAGTGCTGGCTGGTCATCCAGTCAGTGATGAGAATAAATGGGCTTTCCCCTCACGTGTGGTCATTTACATATCATTTTAATACTACAGACATATAAGGCTTACTACGCACACTCTATTTAAGTCCGTTGATAGAAATAGTAACGAATGAAAATTCAAGAAAAATGCATGACGTCAGTGGACGGCCCATAGGCACTGGGAAAGCATTTTTAATGCGGCGTCAGCTGACGGCTTAAAGGCACTCTACGGGTTAATGATGAACTGAAAAAACAGGGACATGCAGCTTACACATTTAAAGATGTTGATCAAGCAATAAAAGAATATTATCTTGTAACAGGCAAGCCAATCGAGACATTGCCTCCACCAAAATTCAGCGATTTTTATCAACCATCAGAAAAACAAAAGATGCAAGAAATATTGTTTATTGCCTTTGGCATGACCGTTGTGTATTTTGTTGCACATAATATTGGCTGAATAAAAAATGAACAAGATCTATTATTCGCCAAAAGGATATTGGAAGGGAATAACAGCAATTAAAAAGCTAAGCCAAGCAGCTGGAGTCAGTGAACAAACAGCAAAGGAATGGTTATCTAAACAAGCGATTTGGCAAATTTATCTACCAGCGCCTAAACGAATACAGAGACCACACTTTGTGAATATAACTCCAAACGACACCCATCAAATGGATCTTCTATATTTACCCCATGATACGATTAGACGAAAAAGATTTAAGTATGCACTTACAGTCATTGACATAGCTTCAAGATACAAAGATGCGGAACCATTAACACAAAAGAGTGCTTCTGCTGTTGCTGTCGCTATACAACTGATATATCAACGAGGACCCTTAACTTATCCTCGCATGATTCAAGTCGATGATGGGAAAGAATTTAAAGGACAAGTGAATCAATTATTGTTAAAACATAGAGTTACCATTAAAAGAGGCATTCCGGGTGTTCACAGATCACAGGGTTTGGTTGAAAACTTTAACAAACAGTTATCTGAAAGACTTTTCTCCTACCAGTATCACAGAGAGCTGATTGACAATTCTCGCAACACAGAATGGGTTAGAAGGCTGCCCTCAGTTTTGCGCGCAATGAATAATGAAGAATTTAAAGGTCTAAAACCAGTACAAGCAATCAGAAAACAAACAATAAATGTTGTTGAAGGA
>JAMYXO010006507.1:7500-13514 GCA_033310375.1 Conus canariensis | reverse complement strand
CCCCCAGCCCCCCCAGCACCCCAAGCCCCAAAACCAGCCCACCCCCCCAAACCCCACCCGCCCCAAACACAGCCCCACCCACCCCCCACCCAGCCACCCCCACCCCCCCCCCCCCACCCCCCCCCCAAAACCACCCACCAGCCTCCACCACATCAGCCCAGCCTCCCACCGCACCACACCTGCCCCCAGATGCAGCAGCCCACCCAGACTCACCCCCACCAGCCACTCAGCCCAGCACCCACAGCATCCCCACCTACCCCAGATCAGCCCCTCCAGTCACGCCACCCCCCAAGCCACCACCCCCAAGCACCCCAGCCACACACCACCCCACCCCCCAGCCAGTGCCATCCCCTGCCCCAGCAGCCCCCCACCAGCTCCCCCACCACCCCCACCGACCCTCACAAGCCCCCCCCACCACCAGCTCCACAGCCCAGCCAGCCAGCCCCAGCAGCCCAGCCACACCCCCCAGCAGCCAGCCCAAGTCCCCCCACGCAGACCAGGCCCACCACCACACCCCCACATCCACACCCTCCCAGCAGCCCCATGCCCCACCTCCACCACCCCCCAGCCCAGCCCCACCAGCACCCTCCCCCCTTCCACAAGTCACCCAGCCCCCCCCCCCACCACCCCCCAGCCCACCCCCAGGCCCCACAGCCAGCTGCCACCCCCACCAGCTCCCCCCCCAGGCAGCCCCAGGCACCCAGCCCCAGCACAGCCCCCCACCAGCTCCCTGCCTGCACAGCTGCCCAGCCACACACTGCCCACCCCACCATGCCCAGGCCTACACTCATGCTACAGCCGCCAGTCTCCACAGCTCCTGCACCTCCCACACCCCACCCCCCAGCGGTCAGGCCAGCCCCTGCCCCTGCTCCACAGCACCCCACCCACACCACCCAGGCCCCTGCCACCCTACAGCCCCCCATAAACCACTCCTGTCACCTGCGTCCCCATCACCCTCCACACCAAAGCTCAACCCCCACCCGCCCAGCTGTACCTCCCACCCCCCCCTCAGCCCACCTCAGACAGCTCCCAACTGACCCCCCACCATCCCCACCCCAGCATCACACAGCTCTTCCAACTCACCCCTGCACAGCTCCCCCCCCCATCCACAACCCCAGCCCCCCCCCAGTTCCATGAAGTCCACAGCCCAGCCTGCTCTGCCCCCCACAGGCCCCCCCACACTAGCCACCATCATCCAGCCACAGCTCCCAGCTCCAGCTGCCCAGCCCCCCCCACAGACAAACCCCCACTCCCCACACAGCCCCTCCACACTCCCACAGCCCAGCCCCCCACACCCTGCCCAACCAACCAACAACCCACCAGCAGAACCAGCACCACCACCCCCCCTCCCACCCCACCCCACACCACCCCATGCTCCCTCCCCCAGCCCCCACCCACCAGCACTTCTCCCAGCCCAAGCCACCCCCCACCACCTAGCCCCCCACCCACACCAGCCACAGGCCGCCTCACCAGCCCCCCACCCCCCCCAAGCAGCACAGCACAACCCCCCCATGCTCAGCAGCCCCCACCCCCCAGCAACACCCCACATCCAGCTCAACCCAGCACCCCGCCTGAAAGCCAGCTCCTCCACACACCCCCCCCAGCCAGTCCACAGCCCCCCCCACAGCCACAGCGCCCCCGAAGCCCTGAGCTGCCCAGCCCCACCCCAGCCACAGCTTGACACCTCATATCCAGCCCCCTCCACCCCCCCCCCCAAAAAGCCACAGCCCCACCAGCCACACCCCAGCCAACACCAACCAGCAGCCCCCCCAGCACCCCACAGCCCACCTCAGCACCCCAGTCCAACCCCCCACACCAGCTCCAGCACCCCCAGCCTGCTCATCCCCCACCATCCCCCCAGTCCCCACCACAGCTAACAGCCCAGCCCCCCACCACACTAAAACACCACCCACCCTCCCCCCACCAGCCCCCAACCCCCCCAGCACCCCCCCCAGACCCCAGCCCCCCACCCAGACCCCACCCACCCCCACACCACCTCATCCCCACAGCCCACCCATTCACCTCACCCCCAGCAAAGCCCAGCAACCTATCCCCAGCCCCACCACACCCCCCCCCCACCCAGCAGCAGCTGGCCACCCCCATACCCCCCAGCTGCTAGCTCCAAGCAACAGCACAGCTCCCACCTCCCCCCCCTCCTCCCAGAAGCCAGCCAGCCAGCACCCACCCCACCACAGCACCATCCCCAGCGCCCACCTCCCCCCCCATCCTGCTATGCGGTCCCCACCCCAGCCAGAACCCTCCAGCCCAGCCCACAGCCCCAGCCTCTCCCTCTACACTCACAGACACCCTCCCAGCCCCCCCACCAGCCCACCCCCCCCACCCCGCACAGCTCCGCACCAGCCCCCCCAGCACAGCACCCACCCCAGCACAGACCCACACAGCTCCCCACTCCACTCACCCACCCCACACACCCCACCCATAACCACCAGCCAGCCACAAAGCAGCAGCCCCCCCCCAGCCCAGCCACCCCCACAGCCAGCCCCCTCACACACACCCCCCACCCCCCACCCAGCCTCACAGCCCCACACAGCGCACCCCCCCCCGCACAGCAGCCACACACACCAGCTGCCCAGCACACACAAGCCCAACCCCCCCCACTCCAGCCCAGGCACCCACCCCCACCCCCCCCCAGAACCCAAGCCACCACCCCTCAGTCTCCCACCAGCCCACAGATCCCAGGCCAGCCCAGCAGCAGGCCCCCCCCCACCCTCCAGCCAGCACACCACACCAGCCAGCTACACACACATCCAAGCACCCTGCCACCCACCCCCCACCACCAGCCCCCAAGCCTCCAGACACACCCTTCCCCCCACCCCACCCACCACACCACCCACCCACAGCAGCCCACCTCCAGCCCCCAGGCCAGTATCCCCCCCTCACACCAACCCCCCTGCCGCCAACAACCCAAGACCCCACCCACCACATCACCACACCACCACAACCCCTCCATCTTCACCCAGCACCCCCCCTGCCCCCAGCCAACCCCTACCCCCAGCACCAAAGACCCACTATCTACCCTCCACCACACAGCCCCCCAGCCACCACAATCACTTCCCTGCCCCACATCACACCCACAGACAAGCAGGCCCACGTCCACCCCCCCAGCCAGCCCAGCCCCACAGCAGCCCCCCCAGGCCACCCCAGCAGCTCTGCCCCCAGCCACCAACACCACCACAACACAACCCAGCCCCAGCAGGCTCCTACTCAACCCACCCCCCCCTCCCCAGCATGCCAGCACAGCAACCCCATACACCCCCCTAGCCCCCGCTCCCCACCACCACCCCCCCCCAGCCCCTTCCCCCCAACACCCCTCCCAGCGACACAGACCCACACAGCCACATCCACCTGCTCACCCTCCAGCACAGTCCCCACACCTCAGCCTTAGACCTCCACAGCACCCCCACTCAGCATCCCCACCCCCCACCCCATGCAGGCCCAGCATCCACAGCCCAGCCCCCCTGCACCCCCCAGCCCCCCCCCTCTGCCAGCCCAGCACCAGCCCACCCCCCCAGGCCTCCATAACTTGCCACCACCCCAGGCAGCAGACGCCCCAGCCTCTCCACACCAGCCCCCCCGCCTCAGCCCCAGCCAGCAGCACCCAGGCCCACCACAAGCCACCAGCTCCCAGCCCCTACAGCTACCCCACAGCAGGTACCACCCCACCCCCCACACAGCTACCCCTCCCACCCCCTCTACCACCTCCCTCCCCCTGCACCACTGCTCACAGCAGCAGCCCCTGCCACCCTCCCCCACCCCCCAGACTCCACCCCAGCCCCTGCCCACCCCACACCTGACACCCCAGCCCACCCACCACCTCATCAGTCACCAGCCAGCCCCCCCTCCCCCCAAGCCCCACACCCACACCCCAACCCCACCAGCCCCCAGGCCCAGCACACACCAGCCCACACTCCCACCCCCCCCCCCCCCCAGCCCCCCCCCCAGCAGCCGACCCCCCCCCCCGCAGCCCAGCCCAGCCAAATCACCCTGTCAGCCACCCACCCACACCACCTCCCCCAACCCTACACAACCCCAGACACCACACACAGCCCCCAACCCCCACAGCCCCACCCCCCCACCCACACTCCCCAGCCCCCCCCCCCCAAACAAAAAAACCATCCCCACCCCACTGCACCCACCAGCCAAACCACAGCAGCTCCCCCACACCCCCCCCCCCACACCCACCCCCCACACCGACCACCCCACAGCCTCCCCCCACCTCACACACCCACCCAGCCCCCCCCCCACCACCCCACCCCCCCCCAGCCCCCCCACCCAGCCCCTCCCACCAGCGACCCCCACCCCCCCCCCCAGCCCCACCCCCCCACCCCCCCCACCACCCCCCCCACCCCCCACCACCCCCCCCCCCCCACCCCAGTCCACCCCCAACCCACCCCCCAACACCCCCACCCACCCACGCCCCCCCCCCTACCCCCCCACCCCCACCCACCTACACCCCCCACCCCCACCCCCCCCCCCAGCCCCCCCCCCACCCCCCCCCCAGCACCCACCCCACCCCCCCACTCCCCACCACCGCCCCCACACCAACCCGCAGCCCCCCACCCCCATCCAGCCCCCCCACCCCACCCTCCACCCCCCCCCACCTCCCCCCCTCCCACCCCACCCACCCCCCCACCCACCACACCCCCCCCCCCCCCGCCCCCCCCCGCCCCCCCCCCCCACCCAAGCCCCGCCCCACCCCCCCACCCCACCCACCCCCCCACACCACCCCTAGCCACCCCCCCCCCCACCCCCCCACCCCCCCCCACACCACCCCCCCCCCCCACCCCGCCCATGCCCCCCCCCACCCCACCCAGCCCCCATCCCCCAACCCCACCCCCCCCCAGCCCCTCCACACCCCAGCCCCCCCCCCCCCAGCCCCCCCCACCCCCCCCCACCCCCACCCCACCACCCCCCCAGACCCCGCCCCCCACCAGACCCCCCCCCCCCCCCCAGCCCCACACCCCCCAGCCCCACACCCCCCCCCCCCCCCCCCCCACCAACCCCCCAGCCCCCCCCCCCCCCCCCCCTCACCCCCCCACCCCCCCACACCACCTCACCCCACCGCCCCACACCCACCCCCCACACCCCCACCACCCCCCCCCCCCCCCCCCCCCCCCCCCCCCCCCACCCCCACCCACCCCCCCCCCACCACCCAAGCCACACCACCCCACCACCCACCCCCACCCTCCACCAGCCCCAAAACCCCACCCCCCCCCACCAGCACCCCCCCCACCCCCCCCCCCCCCCCCTCCCCACACCCACCCACCCCCCCCCTCCCCACCCACCAGCCCCCACCCCCCACCCCCCCACCCAACCCCCCACCCCCCACCCCCCCCCAGCCCCCCCCCACCCCCCCCACCCCCCCACCCCCACCCCCCCCCACCCCCCCTCCCCACCCAACCCCCCCCCCCTCCCCCACCCCACCCCCACCCACCCACCACCACCCCCCCCCCCCCCATCCCCCCACCACAGCCCCCCACCCCCCCCACAGCCACACTCCACCCCCCACCGCCCCCCCACCCACCCCCCCCCCCCCACCCCCCCCCCCCACACCACCCCCCCACCCCCCCCCCCACCACACCACCACCCCGCCCCCCCCCCCCCCAGCCACCCCACCCCCCCCCCCCCCCAGCCACGCCCACTCCCCCCCCCCCCACCCACCCCCCCCCACCCCCCCCAGCCACAGCCCCCCCCCCCCCCAACACCACCCCAACGCCAGCCCCACCCCCCACCCCCACACCCCCAGCCCCTCCGCTACCCCCAGCCCAGCCCCCACCCACACCCACAGAACACCCACCCACACCCCCCACCCCCCAACACTACCCACCCACCCCAGTCCCACCACCCCCAGCCCCGCAGCCCCCACCACCCCCAGCACACCCACACCACCACCCCCACACTCCCACCCCCCCACCCCAGCAGCCCCCACACCACCACCCCCCCCCAGCCCCCCCCCCCCCCCCCCCCCCCCCCCCCCCCCCCCCCCCCCCCCC
>JAMYXO010006507.1:0-2500 GCA_033310375.1 Conus canariensis | reverse complement strand
AATTTTTTCCCCCCAAAAAACCCCCAAAAAAACCCCAAAAAAAAAAAAAAAACCCCCCCCCCCCCCGGGGGGGAAACCCCCTTTTTTCCCCCCAAAAAAAATTTTTTTAAAAACCCCAAAAAACCCCAAAATTAAAAAAAACCCCCGGGGGTTTCAAAAAACCCCCCCCCCAAAAAAAAACCCAAAACCCCAAAAATTTTAAACCCCCCCCAAAAAAAAAAAAAAACCCCCCGGGGTTTTTTTAAAAAACCCCCTTTTTTTCCCCAAAAAAAGGGGGGGCCCCCCCCTTTTTTAAACCCCCCCAAAAAAAAAAAAAAAAGAAAAAAAAAACCCTTTTTTAAAAAAAAAAGGGGGCCCCCCCCCCAAAACGAAACCCCCCCCCCCCAAAAACCCCCCAAAAAAAAAAAAAAAAAAAAAAAAACCCCCCAAAAAAGGGGGAAAAAAAAAAAAAAGGGGGCCCCCCAAAAAAAACCCCCAAAAAAAGGGCCAAAAAAAAATAAAACCCCCCCAAAAAAAAAAAAAAAAGGGGGACCCCAAAAAAAAAATTTAAAAAAAACCCCCCCCAAAAAAACCAAAAAAAAAAAAAAAAAAAAAAAGAAAAGGGGGGGGGTTTTTTTTCCCCCCCAAAAAGGGGGGGGGAAAAAAAAAAAAGGAAAAAGGGGAAAAACCCCCGGGGGGGAAAACCCCCCAAAAAAAAAGGGGCCCCCCCCCCCCCCAAAAACCCCAAAAAAAAAAAACCCCGTTTACCCCCCCCCCCCCCAAAGGCCCTTAAAATGGTTTACCCCCCCCCCGGGGGGAAAAAAAAAAAAAAAAAAAAACCCCAAAACAAAAACTTTTTTCCCCCCCCCCCAAAAAATTAAAAGGAAAAACCCCCCCCAAAAGGGAAAAACCCAAAAAACCCAACCAAAACCCC
Source organism: Conus canariensis (assembly GCA_033310375.1). Taxonomy (NCBI): domain Eukaryota; kingdom Metazoa; phylum Mollusca; class Gastropoda; order Neogastropoda; family Conidae; genus Conus; species Conus canariensis. Next base: position 1,587 of record JAMYXO010006507.1, on the reverse strand, counting down.
AAAAAAAAAAAGGGCCCCCAAAAAAAACCCCCCCCCCCTTTTCCCCCCCAAAAAAAACCCCAAAAAAAAAAACCCCAAAAAAAACAAAAAGGGGGGGGCCCCCCTTTTCCCCCCCAAAAACCCCCCCCGGGCCCCGGGGAAAAAAAAAAAAAAAAAAAAAAAAACCCCCCCCCCAAAAAAAAAACCCCGGGGGCCCCCCCAAAAAAAACTCCCCCCAAAAAAAAAAAAAAAAAAAACCCCCCCCCGGGTTTTTGGGGCCCCCCAAATTTACCCCCAAAAAAAGGGGGAAAAAGGGCCCCGGGGGCCCAAAAAAAAAAAAAAAAGGAAAAAAAAAAAAAATTTTTAAAAAACCCCAAAACCCCCCAAAAAAAACCCCACCCCTTTGGGGGGGTTTAAAAAAAATTTTTTTTTTGGGGGGGGGGGGGGGGAAAAAACGGGGGAAAAAAAAGGGGGGGGGGGCCCCCCCCCAACAAAAAACCCTTTTAAAAGGGGCCCCCCCCCCCGGGGCCCAACCCCCCCAAAGGGGGGGGTTTTCCAAAAACCCCAAAGGGGGGGGGGGGGGGGCCCCCCCCCCCCCCCGGGGGGGGGGGAAATTTTTCCCCCCCCCCCAAAAACCCCCAAAGAGACCCAAACCCCCTTTTTAAAAAAAAAAAAAAAAACCCCCCCAAAAAACCAAAAAAACCCCCCCAAAAAAAAAATTTTCCCCCAAACCCCCAAAAAACCCCCCCCCCCGGGGAAAATTTTTTTAAAAAACCCCCCCTTTAAAAGGAAAATTAAAAAAAAATTCCCCCCGGGCCCCCCCCCCCCCCCCAAAAAACCCCCCCCCCCCCCCGGGAAAAAGGGGTTTTCCCCGGGGGGGGAATTACCCCCAAAAAAAAAACCCCCCGGGCCCCCTAAAAAAAAAAATTTTTCCCCAAAAAGGAAAAGGGCCCACCCCCCCCCCCCAAACCCCCCCCCCCCCCGGGCCCCCCCCTTTTCCCCCCAAAAAAACCCCCCCCCAAAAAACCCCAAAAAACCCCCCCCCCCCCCTTTTTAAATTTTTTTTTTTTCCCCCCCCCCCAAACCCAATTTTTTTCCCCCCCCCCCCCAAAAAGGAAAATTTTTAACCCCAACCAATTTTATTTTTCCCCTTTTTTTTTCCCCCTTCTTTTTTTTCCCCCCTTTTTTCCCCCTTTTTTTTTTTTTTTTTGGGGGGTTTTTTTTTTTTTTTTTTTTTTTCCTTTTTCCCCCCCTTAAAAAATTTTTAAATTTTTCCCCATCTTCCAAAAAGGTTTAAACCCTTTTTTTTTCCTTTTCCCCTTTTTTTTCCCCCCAAATTTTTTTTTTTTTTTTTTTTTGGGGGGTTTTTAAAAAGGGGTTTATTTTTTTTTTTTTTTTTCCCTTATTTTTTCCCCCCCCAAAAAACCCCCCCGGGGGCCCCCCCCCCCCTTTTTTTTTAAAAATTTTTTTTAAAATTTTTTTTTTTTTTTCCCCCCCTTTCGGTCCCCCCCTTTTTTTTCCCCCCAAAAAAGGGGGGGCCCCCCCCCCAAAATTTCCCTTTTTTTGGGTTGGGGTTTTTTTTCCCCCTTTTTAAAGGGGTTTTTTTCT
>JAMYXO010006506.1:0-13515 GCA_033310375.1 Conus canariensis | reverse complement strand
AACCCCAAATGGACAAGGGGGGGGAACCCCCACCCAAGGGGACCTTAAACCAAAAATGGACAGAGTGGGGATTACTGCCCGCCAAGGACGGGGGGGATCTACTGCCCCGCCAAAAGGACAGAGGGGGGGATCTCGGGCCCGCCAAGGGACGAGGGGGGGGATCTATGACCAAACCCAATGGACAGATGGGGGATTATGACCGACCAATGGACTGGAAGGATCTACTGACGACCAATGGACAGGGGGATTACTGACCACCAAATGGACAGAGGGGGGGATCTACTCCCGACCAAGGACGTGTGAAGGATCTATGACCGACCAATGGAAACGTGGGGGATTAAGACCCCAATGGACAGAGTGGGGGAATTACGACCGCCCAATGGACAGAGTGGGGGATCTCGGGCCGACCAATGGACGAGTGGGGGTTTAAGACCGCCAATGGACCGTGGGATCACTGACCAAACCCAATGGACAGTGGGGGATCTATGACCGACCAATGCCCGTTGGGATCTACTGACCGACCAATGGCCCGGTGGGGGATCTACTGACCACCTTTGGCCAAGTGGGGGTTATGACCGACCAAGGGAAACCGGTGGGTCTACTGACCGCCCAATGGAAAAGGGGGGGGACATGACCAACCCAAATGGACGGTTGGGGGATCTACGAGACCAATGGACCGGGGAAGGATCTCGCCCGCCCAAAGGACAGGGGGGGACTTGACCGACCGGAAGAGGGGGGATTTCACCAGGCGAGGGGGGCCGCCAATGGACGGTGGGGTCTACAAGGGAAAGGGGGGTACCCCCCGGAAAGGGGGGGACGACCGACCAAGGGCCCCGTTGAAGGATTACTGACCGCCCATGGCAAGGGGGGGATCTACTGACCGACCAATGGACGAGGGGGGATTTTACTGAACCGACCAAGGACAAGTGGGGATCTACGACCCCCAAGGGACAAGGGGGGATTACGCCCGCCCAATGGACCGGGGAAAGGATCTACTGCCCGACCAATGGAAAAGGGGGGGATCTATGCCGCCAAGGGAAGAGTGGGGGATCTACTGACCGACCAATGGCCTGTGGGGGATTACTGACGCCCCAATGGCAAGTGGGGGTCATGACCGCCCAATGGACGGTGGGATCTACTGACCGCCCCAATGGACAGAGTGGGGGATTACTGCCCAACCCAAATGGACAATGGGGGATCTAGACCACCAATGGACCGTGTGAAAACGGAAAAACCCGGGAAGGTCCCCAAGGGCAGAGTGGGGATCTACTGCCCACCAAGGACAAGGGGGATTAGACCGCCCAAAGGCCGTGTGAAGGTCTATGCCCGCCAATGGACAGAGTGGGGGATCTATGACCGCCAATGGAACGTGGGGATCACTGACGCCCCAAGGGGCCCCGGTGGGATTATGACCGACCAATGGACGTGGGGGATTACTCCCAACCAATGGCCCGGGGGGGGGACAAATGCCCGACCAATGGACCGGTTAAAGGATTACTGACCAACCAATGGACGAGGGGGGATTACTGACCGCCCAATGGACAAGGGGGGGATTTTTACGCCCAACCAATGGACGGTGGGGGATCCTGACCGACCAAACAAGGGACATACCACCAAATGGACCGGAAGGATTACTGACCCCCATTGGCGGTGGGGGATCTACGACCGACCAATGGCCGTGTGAAGGGGATCTACTGAAAACAATGGCAGGTGGGGATCTACTGCCCGCCCAATGGACAGAGGGGGGGGATCTATGACCGCCCAAGGGACGAGTGGGGGATCATAACCGCCCAAATGGACAGAGTGGGGATCAATGCCCGACCAATGGACCGTGTAAGGACTACTGCCCAACCAATGGACAGAGGGGGGGATTACTGACCGACAATGGACAGATTGGGGGATCTACTGACCAAGGGACCAAAGGACTCGCCCCCCAAGGCGGTGGGGGTCTATGAGACCAATGGACGGTGGGGGATTCTGACCGCCCAATGGAAAAGGTGGGGGTTTACTGACCGCCCAATGGGACGGTTTGAAGGATCACTGACCGACAATGCCCGTGGAAGGATCTACGCCCGCCAATGGGAAGGGGGGTTCTGACCGACCAATGGAAGGGGGGGGATCTCTGACCGACCAAGGGACGAGGGGGGATTATGACCGAAAAAGGCCGGGGAAAGGATCTATGACCGACCAATGGCCTGTGAAGGATCTACGACCGCCCAATGGACGGGGGGGGGATCTACTGACGACCAATGACCGTGTGAAGGATCTACTGACACCAAATGGACGAGTGGGGGATCTACTGCCACCAAGGGGAAGAGTGGGGGATCACTGCCGCCCAAGGGCCGGTAAAGGATTACGCCGACCAAGGACGAGTGGGGATCACTGCCCGAAAAATGGACAGGTGGGGGGATCTAGACCGCCAAAGGAGGGGGGCACCAAAGGCCCGTGTGAAGGATCACTGACCCCCCCCAAGGACGGTGGGGGGATTATGCCCAACCAATGGACCGTGTGAAGGTTTTACTGACCAAAAAGGGGACAGAGTGGGGATTACTGACCGACCAAGGGACGAGTGGGGGGAATCATGACCGACCAATGGCCAAGTGGGGATCATACCACAATGGACCGGTTAAGGTCTACTGACCACCAATGGCAGATGGGGATCTACTGACCGACCAATGACTGGGGGGATCATGACCGCCCAATGGACCGTGGGGATTACTGACCGCCCAAAGGGACGTGTGAGGGGAATCTACTGACCGACCAATGGACCTGGGGGCTTTGACCGAATTTAAGGGGGGAACGCCCAAAACCAAGGGAAAAGTGGGGGTTTCACTGCCCGCCAAGGGACCGGTGGGGGATCTATGACCCCAATGGACGAGTGGGGGATCTACTGCCCGCCCAAGGCCAGGGGGGGATTACTGACCGACAAGGGGCCGGTAAAGGATCTACTGACCGCCAAATGGACCGTGGGGGATTACTACCCCCAATGGACGAGGGGGGATCAAATGCCGACCAAGGACCGGGGTGAAGGATCATGACCGCCAAGGAAAGGTGGGGGATTACTGACCGCCAAGGGACGGTGGGGGATCTACTGCCCCCAACCAATGGACGGGGGGGACTACTGACCGACCAATGGACGTGTAAGGATTAGACGCCCCAATGGCCTGTAAAGGACACTGACCCCCAAATGGACAAGTGGGGGATCTACGACGACAAATGGACCTGTGAAGGACTACTGACCGCCAAATGGACGGGTGGGATCTCGGGACCGACCAATGGCCGGGTGGGGGATCTACGAGGGCCCAATGGACAGGGGGGATCTACGACCCCAATGGACAGGTGGGGGATAAGCCCGCCCAAGGGCCCGTGTGAAGGACTACTGACCCCCAATGGCCGTGGGGGTCTACTGACCCCCAATGGACAGAGGGGGGATCTACTGCCCCGACCAATGGACCGGGGGAAAGGATTCTTGGCCCGGGGGGGGTCCGACCCCAATGGAAGAGGGGGGATCAAAGACCGCCAATGGACGGTGGGGGATTACTGACCGACCAATGGACCCGTGGGGATCTACTGACCCCCAATGCCCGGTGGGATTACTGACCGACCAAGGGGAAGAGTGGGGGATCTAACTGACCACCAAGGACGGTGGGGGATCTCTGCCCGACCAAGGGACAGGTGGGGGATCTACGACCGACCAATGGACTGGAAGGATCTTTTTTGGGGGACCAATGACCGTGGGGGATCTACTGAACCCTGGACAGAGGGGGGGGTCTATGAGCCCAAAATCACCAAATTGCCCGGGGCGAGGGGGGATCTACGGGACCGACAATGGGACGGGGGGGGATCTACTGACCGCCAAGGCCCGGTGGGGATTACTGACCGCCAATGGACAAGTGGGGATCTACTGACCGACCAATGGCGGTGGGGGATCTACTGACCGACCAATGGAAAGGGGGGGATCTACTGACCCCCCAAGGACAAGGGGGGATCTACTGAGACCAATGGACCGTGTGAAGGTCTACTGACCGACAATGGACGGTGGGGGGATTTAGACCGACAATGGACAAAGGGGGGTCTACTGACGCCAATGGACCGTGTGAAGGCTACGACCGCCCAATGGACAAGGGGGGGATCTACGACCCCCAAATGGACAAGTGGGGGATTATGACGACAATGGACCGGGGAAGGATCTACTGACCGCCCAAATGGACAGGGGGGGGGATTTTTTATGACCGCCAATGGCCCGGTAAAGGTCTACTGACCACCATGACAGAGGGGGGGATCTTGACACCAATGGCCCGTGTGGGATCTATACCACCAAATGGACTGTGGGATCTCTGCCCGGGGCCCAATGGCCGTGGAAGGATCTATGACCGCCCAATGGACAGAGGGGGGGACAATGCCCCGACCAATGGACAGGGGGGGTCTATGCCCAAACCAATGGAACGAGTGGGGTCTATGACCAACCAATGGCCCGTGTGGGGATTATGACCAAAAGGGACGTGTGGGATCTACTGACCGACCAATGGCCGTGTAAAGGATCTACTACCACCAAATGGGGTGGGGGATCTACTGACCGCCCAAATGGACAGAGTGGGGGGATCACTGCCCGACAATGGACAAGGGGGGGACTTGACCCCCAAGGGCAGAGTGGGGGATTTACGACCGACCAGGCCCCGTGTGAAGGATCTACTGACCGCCCAATGGACAAGTGGGGGATTACGCCGATCTGGACTGGGGGACTACTAGACTGGCCGTGTGGGACTTAAACCCCTCCGGTTTTTTTCTAGAAATGGGTGTAAAAACTATGACCCCAATACCAAATTTTGGACATCAGAGTGGTGGGGATCTATGCCCACCAGGAATAACGACCGCCCAAAGGGGGGGAAAAGAAGTGGGGATCTACTGACCGACCAATGGACGATGTGGGGATCTATACGACAATACCTGGGAGGGTTTATGCCAAATCCCTTTAAACTACGCCCGCCCAAGGACCGTGTGGGGTCTATGACCGACAATGAACCGTGTAAAGATTATGACCACCAATGGACGAGGGGGGGACAACTGCCCAACCAATGGACGGTGTGAGGGATCCCCTGCCCGACCAATGGACAGAGGGGGGGATCTACTGACCGACCAATGGACTGAGTGGGGATCTACTGACCGACCAATGGACGGTGGGGTCTTCCCCTGACCGGGAAATTGAGACAAGGAGTGGGGGGATCTAGACCGACCAATGGACCGTGGAAGGATCTACGACCACCAAGGGCCGAGGGAGTGGGGGACTACGGGACCGACCAATGGCCCGAGGGGGGGAAAAAACTGCACCGGAATAGGGACCCAAGGGGAAGGATCTCTGCCCAACAATGGGGAGTGGGGATCAAATAAACGACCAAGGGACCAGTGGGGGTTTTGGTGGGATTTACTGACCGAAAAAGGGACGGGGTGGGGATTATGCCCGCCCAGGGGACCGGTAAAGGGGGGTCTATTGCCCGACCAAGGGGGGGGGGGAAAAACCGGGGGAAGGATCATGACCGACCAATGGCCCGGTGGGGATCTATGAGACCAATGGCCCGAGTGGGGGAAATCTATGCCCGACCAAATGGCCCGAGTGGGGATTACTGACCGACAAGGCCCGAGTGAGGGATCTAATGACCGCCCAAGGGACCGTGTGGAAGGATCTAGACCGACCAATGGCCCCGGGTGGGGATCAATGACCGCCCAAGGGCCGGTGAAAGGATCTACTGAGACAATGGCCCGGTGGGGGTTTTACTGCCCGACCAATGGAGGGGAAGGTAGGGGGGGGGGGGTCACTGCCCCGACCAATGGGGCCCCGTGGGAGGATCTACGACGCCCAAGGGAAGTGTGGATCTACTGCCGCCAAGGCCCGGTGGGGGGACTCGACCACCAATGGCCCCAAAGTGGGGGATCTACTGCCCACCAAGGGACGGTGGGGGATTACTGCCCGACCAAGGACCGGTGAAGATCTACTGACCGACCAAGGACAAGTGGGGTCTACTGCCCAAACCCATGGACAGGGGGGGATTATACCCCAATGGCCCGGTGGGGGATTTCCCCCGACCATGGAAAGTGGGGGATCATGACCAACCCAATGGACCGTGGGGGATCTATGACCGCCCCAATGGACAAGTGGGGGATTTCCCCGGGAAAGGGGGGTCTCGACCCCAAAGGACGGGGGGGTTTACTGCCCACCCATGACCGTGGGGATCTAGGGACCCCCAATGGAAAAGGTGGGGGATCTACTGACCGAAAAATAAGGGGGGCTCGGTGGGGTGGGGAAAAGACCGACCAATGGACAGAGTGGGGGATCTCGACCCCCAATGGACAGAGGGGGGATCTATGACCACCAATGGACGGTGGGGGATTATGACCGACCAAAAGGGACGAGTGGGGATCTACTGACCCCCAATGGCAGGGGGGATCTTGCCACCAATGGACCGTGGGGGATCTATGACCGCCAATGGACGGTGGGGGGTTATGACCACCAATGGCCCGGGGGGGGATCTACTGCCCGACCAAGGGACGGTGGGGTTACTGCCGCCAAGGGGAAAATGGGGGATCACTGACCCCCCAATGGCCCCAAGTGGGGGATCTACTGCCCGCCAATGGACGTGTGAAGGATCTATGACCGCCAATGGCCCAAGGGGGGGTCACTAAAACCCCAAAGGACGAGTGGGGGATCTCTGACACCCGGGGAGTGGTGGGATCTATGACCACCAATGAACGGTGGGGGACCTTTTCCCCCCAAAATAAAAGGGGGGGGTTTCTAGCCCCAAACCAATAAATATCTCTACCCAAAACCAATCCCCAATAAATCACTCCCCCCAAAAATACAATATCAACTACCCCCCCCAATCCTTTCTATAAACCAAATACCCCCCATTTTTAAAATCTTTAAAAAAACCCCCCCCCCCCCCAATACCTCCCCTTTTTAAATTATAAAAATACAATGGGGGATTTTTTTTTTACCCCCCCCCCCCCCCACCAAAAAAAAATGGGGGGATCTACTGACCGACCAAGGCCCGGTGGGTCTACGACCGCCCATGGTAAGTGGGGGATCTACTGACCGACCAAGGGGAAAAGGGGGGGGTTTATGACCCCCAAGGGGACGAGTGGGGGATCTACTGCCCAACCAATGGACAGGTGGGGGACTACTGACCCCCAAATGGACCGGTAAAGGTCTACGCCCGACCAAGGACAAGGGGGGGAATTATGACCGACCAATGGACAGAGGGGGGATTACTGACCGACCAATGGAGTGGGGATCTATGACCGCCCCAATGGACAGAGGGGGGGTCTACTGACCACCAAGGACAGATGGGGGTCTACTGACCGACCAATGGACGGTGGGGGATTTTTAAACTGACCCCAAAATGGAAGAGTGGGGGATACGGGACCGACCAAGGGGACCGTGGGGGATTCGGGACCGACCAAGGCCTGTAAGGATCTACGACCAACCAATGGACAAGGGGGGGGAATCTACTGACCCCCCAAATGGACGGGGGATCTACTGAGCCCAATGGCGGGGGGGGATCTACTACCGACCAAGGACAAGTGGGGGTCACTGCCCGCCCAAGGGCAGAGTGGGGGATCTATGACCCCAAATGGACAAGTGGGGACTACGGGACCGACCAATGGACCGGTAAGGATCAATGACCAACCAAGGGAAACAGAGGGGGATCTATTTGACCGACAATGGACAAGGGGGGTCCTAAAAGGACCGGGGAAACAACCCAACCAATGGACGGTGGGGTTTACTGACGACCAATGGACAAGTGGGGGATCTATGCCCACCAATGGACGATGGGGGATTACTGCCCGGGACCAAATTTGGCCCCCGTGTGAAATCTACTGCCCGCCAATGGACAGGGGGGGGGATCTACTGCCCGACCAAGGACAAGGGGGGATCTACTGACCACCAATGGAAAAGGGGGGGGGTCATGACGACCAATGGCCCCGTGTAAAGGTCTACGCCCGCCCAATGCCGGGGAAAGGATCTACTGCCCAACCAATGGACAAGTGGGGATCTATGCCCGACCAAGGACCGGTAAAGGATTATGCCCGACCAATGGACAGAGTGGGGGATTATGACCGCCCAAATGGACAGGTGGGGGATCTACTGACCGACCAAGGACGGTGGGGATCTAGGACCCCAATGGACAGAGGGGGGGATAAAATGACCGCCCAATGGACTTTGGGGGATCTACTGCCCAACCAATGGAAAGTGGGGGATTACTGCCCGCCCTGGCAGAGGGGGGGTTTAAATGCCCGACCAATGGACCGTTGAAGGATCACTGACCAAAAAAGGGACAGAGTGGGGGTCTACGCCGACCAATGGACAGAGTGGGGGATCTACTGACGAAACCAAGGCCCAAAGGGGGGGGATCTATGACCGACCAAGGGGCGGTGGGGATTATGACCAACCAATGAACGTGGGGATTACGACCAAACCATGGAACAGTGGGGGATCCGCCCGCAATGGAAAGGGGGGGATCTACTGACCGCCCAAAGGGACCGGGGGGATCTATGACCACCAATGGACGGTGGGGGATTAGCCCAAAAACCCAATGGACCGTGTGAAGGATCTATGACCGACCAATGGACAAGGGGGGGATCTACTGCCCGACCAATCAGGTGGGGGATCTAGACCACCAATGGACAGAGTGGGGGACTATGACCGACCAATGGACGAGTGGGGGACTCTGCCCCGCCAATGGCAAGTGGGGTTTAAATGAAAAACCAAGGGACAAGGGGGGGATTACTGACCGCCCAAGGCCCGGTGGGATTACTGACCCCCAATGGACAGATGGGGGATCTACTGCCGACCAATGGACGGTGGGGGATTTTGCCCACCAATGGACAAGTGGGGGATCTATGACACCAATGGACCTGGGGTTTACGGGACCGGCCCAATGCCCGGGGGAAGGACTACTGACCACCAAGGAAGGTGGGGATCATGACCGACCAATGGCAGAGGGGGGATCTACTGACCAACCAATGGAAGGTTGGGGGATTCTGACCCCCAATGGACAGAGGGGGGGATCTACTGCCCGACAATGGACAAGTGGGGGACTACTGACCAAAACCAAGGAAGAGGGGGGGGATTACTCCCCAACCCAATGGACGGTGGGGTTAGGGCCCGACCAAGGGACGAGTGGGGATTATTTTCCCGCAATGGAAGGGGGGATCTACTGACCGACCAATGGACCGTGTAAAAAGGTCTATGCCCGACCAAGGACAGTGGGGGATTATGACCCCCAGGGGACGAGGGGGGGTTACTGACCGCCCAATGGCGGTGGGATCTTAGACCGAAATGGACAGGTGGGGATCTATGACGACCAAGGGACAGGGGAAGGATCTACTGACCGGACCAAGGAACGGGGGGGATCTATGCCCAAACAATGGACGGTGGGGATTATACGAAAAATGGCAGGTGGGGGATCACTGCCCAAACCAAGGGGACCGGGGAAAGGATCTATGACCGACAATGGACAGAGTGGGGGATCTATGCCCGACCAATGGACAGAGGGGGGATCTACGCCCGACAATGGACGAGTGGGGGATTAGCCCCAAGGGGACGGGGGGATCTACTGCCCAAAAAGGGGAAACCCGGGGGATTACTGACCGACCAAAGGACGGTGAAGGTTTAACTGACCACCAATGGACAGAGGGGGGATCTACTGACGCCCAAAGGAAAAAGGGGGGGGAACAAAAAGTTGGGGGATCTATGACCGACCAAGGACCAGGGGGGGATCTACTGACCAACCAATGGACAAGTGGGGATCTACTGACCGACCAAGGGACCGGTGAAGGTCTACTGCCCAAAAGGCAGGAATTTGGACAGGAGGGGGGGATCACGGGACCAAAATGGAAATGGGGGGATCTAATGACGACCAATGGACAATTTGGGGGATCTACTGCCCGGCCCCAAGGGTTTGGGGGTTTCACCCCCCGTGCCTTTGGCCGGCGGGGGATCCCCACCGGGCCTTTGGGCCCCGGGTAAGGGGATCTTCCCCTCCCGGCCAAATTGGGCGGTGGGGACCCCCAGTCTGCCAGGTTTGGGGGGACCCCCACTCGCCCAAAGTGGCGGTAGGGACCCCTTTCCCCGGCCCAAATTGGCCCGGTAGAAAGGCCCTTCCCTCCTTGGTGGGTGTGATCCCCCATCCCATTGTTGGGAAGTAGTTTTCCCCCACGGTCCTTTGGGGCCCGGTCAGTAGACCCTTTCACAGGGTCCATTGGTCGGTGGGAAAAGACCCCCACTTGCCCAAATTGGTCGGCAGTAGATCCCCCACTCTGCCCAATTTGGGGCGGTCGTAGTTCCTTAAACCCCGGCCCCATTGGTCGGTCAGTAGACCCCCCCATCTTTTCCATTGGTGGGTCGGTGTTTCCCCACTCTGCCCCATTGGTCGGTCCGTAGATCCCCCCCTTTTGTCCTTGGCCCGGTCAGTAGATCCCCCCTCTGTCCATTGGGGGGCCCATTTAGTTTCCCCACCGGTCCTTTGGTCGGTAAATTTGATCCTTCAACGGTTTCCTTTGGGTTTGGTCATTTGTCCCCACCCCGGCCCTTTGGGTTTGGGTTTCAGTGACCCCCACTCGGTCCTTTGGGTTGGTCGTAGACCCCCACTTTGTCCTTTTGGTCGGTCGTGATCCCCACTGTCCATTGGTCGGTCAGTAGATCCCCACCGGTCCTTTGGGTTTGGTCGTAGATCCCCCCACGGTCCATTGGGGGTTGGTAGATCCCCTCACCCGGTCCTTTTTGGGTTGGTAAATAGATCCCCCCCTTGCCCATTTGGTCGGGTCAGTATTTTCCTTACACGGTCCGTTCGGTCAGTGGGATCCCCCCCCTTTTGTTCCATTGGTGGGGTCAGTAGATCCCCCATCGGTCCATTTGGTTTGGTCAGTAATCCCCAAATCTGTAAATTGGTTTGGCGTAAAGTAGACCCCCCAACTTTCCTTGGGGTTTGGTCAGTAGATCCCCCACGGTCTTTGGTGGGGTCAGTAGGATCCCACTTTTTCCTTTGGGTTGGTCAGTAAATCCCCCACTCTTCCTTTGGGTTGGTCAGAAAGGGATCCCCCACTCGCCCCTTTGGCCCGGTCAGTAGTTTTCCCCCCCACTCTGCCCATTGGTCGGCCCCAGTAAGAACCCCCTTAAACCCTTCGAATTGGGTCGGTCAGAAAGATCCCCCACTTTGTCCCTTTGGTGGGGAATTTAGATTCCCCCCACTGGCCCCATTGGTCGGTCAGTAGCCCCCCACCTGCCTTTGGTGGTCAGAGTCCCCACTGTCCATTGGTCGGCCTCAGTTGGTTCCCCCACTCTGTCCATTGGTCGGTCAGTAGACCCCCTTCCACCAAGCCCCCGGCCCTTTGGGTTTCGGTCAGTAGATCCCCCACTCTGTCCATTGTGGTCAGTAGATCCTCCACGGTCCATGGTCGGTCAGTAAAATCCCACTCTGTCCATTGGTTGGTCAGTAGATCCCACCTGTCCATTGGTCGGTCAGTAGATCCCCCATCTGTCACCCATTGGTCCGGTGTCAGTAGATCCCCACGGTCCATTGGTCGGTCAGTAGATCCCCACTTTGCCCATTGGGTGTCAGTAGATCCCCCACTCTGTCCATTGGCGGTCAGTAGATCCTCACACGGTCCATTGGTCGGTCAGTAGATCCCCACTCTGTCCATTGGCCCGGTCAGTAGATCCCACTGTGTCATTGGTCGGTCAGTAGATCCTTCACACGGTCCATTGGTCGGTCCGTAGATCCCCCACTCTGTCCTTTGGGTTTGGTCGTAGATCCCCCACTTGTCCATTGGTCGGTCAGTAGATCCCCCACTCTGTCCATTGGTCGGTCAGTAGATCCCCCACTCTGTCCATTGGTCGGTCAGTAGATCCTTCACACGGTCCATTGGTCGGTCAGTAGATCCCCACTCTGTCCATGGTTTGGTCAGTAGTCCCCCACTCTGTCCATTGGTCGGTCAGTAGATCCCCCACTCTGTCTTTGGGTTTGGTCATAGATCCCCACCTGTCCATTGGTCGGGGTCAGTAGATCCCCCACTCTGTCCATTGGTCGGTCAGTAAGGATCCCCCACTCTGTCCATTGGTTGGTCAGTAGATCCCCACTTGTCCATTGGTCGGTCAGTAGATCCCCCACTCTGTCCATTGGTGGTCAGTAGATCCCCCACTCTGTCCATTGGTCGGTCAGTAGATCCCAACTCGGTCCATTGGTCGGTCAGTAGATCCTTCACACGTATTGGTCGGGTCAGTAGATCCCCCACTCTGTCCTTTGGGTTTGGTCAGTAATCCCACATGGTCCATTGGTCGGTCAGTAGATCCTTCACACGGTCCTTTGGGTTTCGGTCAGTAGATCCCCACTCGGTCCATTGGTCGGTCAGTAGATCCCCCACTCTGTCCATTGGGCGGCCCATTTGATCCACTCACTTCTAGTGTCCTTGGGGTCGGTCAGTAGATCCCCCACTGGTCCATTGGTCGGTCAGTAGATCCTTCACACGGTCCATTGGTCGGTCAGTAATCCCCCACTCTGTCCATTGGTGGTCAGTAGATCCCCCACTTGTCCATTGGTCGGTCAGTAGATCCTTCACCAGGGTCCATTGGTCGGTCAGTAGATCCCTCCTGTCCATTGGTTTGGCCCAGTAGATCCCCCACTTTCCATTGGCGGCCGTAGATCCCCACCGGTCCATTGGTCGGTCAGAATCCCCACCGTCCTTGGTGGTAGTGATCCCCCACTCGGTCCTTTGGGTCGGTCAGTAGACCTCACCGGCCCAAATTGGTTTGGTCATAGATCCCCCACTCTGGTTTCCATTGGCGGTCTAGTTCCCCCACTCTTCCATTGGTGGCAGGATCCCCACGGCCCATTGGTGGGCAGTAGATCCTTACCGGTCTTGGTGGGTCATAGTTCCCACCTCCATTGGTGGCCCGTGATCCCCACATTGTCCATTGGTGGTCGTGATCCCATTTGTCATTGGGGTCAGTAGATCCCATTGGCCATTGGTCGGTCAGTGATCCTTCCCCGGGTTTCCCATTGGTCGGTCAGTAGACCCCCCCAAATTTGCCCAGGGGGGTTGGTCAGTAGATCCCCACCGCCCATTGGTGGTCAAAAATCCCCCCCGGCCCATTGGTGGTCAGTGATCCCCCACCGGTCATTGGTCGGTCTAGATCCCCTGGCCCATTGGCCCGGTCGTGATCCCCACCGTCCATTGGTCGGTCAGTAGATCCCCCCACTCGGTCCATTGGTTTGGGTCAGTGATCCCCCCCGGTCCATTTTTTGGTCGTAGATCCCCCCCCGGGTCCATTGGTGGGTCATAGATCCCCAGGTTCCCATGGTCGGTCAATAGACCCCCCACAGGTCCTTTGGTGGTCAGTGATCCTTCACACGGTCCTTGGTCGGTCATAGATCCCCCACGGGCCATTGGTGGTCAGTAATCCCCCCACGGTCATTGGTCGGTCAGTAGACCCCCTTCACCTCCATTGGTCGGTCAGTAAAG
>JAMYXO010006505.1:7500-12500 GCA_033310375.1 Conus canariensis | reverse complement strand
CCGCAGATGGACAGGAAGTGATGTCAGTTACGTCACTCAGTTCCGTCCTGTACACATGTCGTCGGGGATTTCCATTGAGCTGACCGCAGACTTAGATTAGAGAGTCTGACACTTGGAGCAGAAGCTATGAAGACACCTGTAGTGTTACCGTGTCTGCTCATTAGAACGACCTGGTCCAGACTGATCCAGGCCCTGCTGTACTATATATATGGTAAACCATTGACTTCCGGGAATAGGCCGGAGGACGTCCGGGAAAGACCGGAGGACACGGGAAAGACCAGAACCAAGGGCTCTGTGGGCTGGCTCCCACTTTGCCTTAAACATGTGGCTACTAAAAATAAAAGGAAAAGATGCTCCCAGGATTCACCGAAAGGGGGAGAGAAGATGAATCCATCGGTGCTCAACCAATCATGACTGCAAATCCCAAACGACTATGAACATGGACCAAATGGAATATCCATGTGTCCCGTGGAAAGCGTTTCGCTACCACCCGTGGCATGAAGATCCACAGAACAAAGATGGGGGTGTGTGAAGACTCATCTGAATGAGCAGCAGCGCACTGCATCAGCAGATAAGACGTCGGAAGACCAAGGCCAGGATTTAAAAACCCCAGTGCCAAGGACATCCACGCTGTTGGTTCGGATGAGGAATTTGCACAGGCCCTCGATGCCAGGCGCCTGGAAACTCAACTTGCCACGAAACAAACGAAACTGAAGATTGGGAGAAACTGGATGCAAAAAAACGTCCAAAGACTCGATGCACTGATAGGGAAAAGCACCCTGGAACACAAACTAGCCACATATGGGGACATTGTGTATGCCACATGTAGAGACGCCTATGGAGCAAAACTACCCAAAGAGAAAACACCTCCAAAGAAATCCAGACGCCAAGAAAAGATGGACAAGATCAGGTCCAAAAGAAAAAACCTCAAGATGCAAATGAAGACCGCACTGCCAGCTGAAAAACAAGGCTTGGAAAAACTGTGGAAAGACCTGAAAGAAAAACACAGTGCCCTCAGCAAAGCGGAATCTGCGAGGAAGAGGAAGAGCAAAAAAAGAAGAAGACACAAGAGCGCTTCTTCAGAGACCCCTTCCAGTTTGCCAAACACTGTTTGAGGGAGCCAAAAATCTGGGACCCTAAGTGTGGGACAAAGGAGTTCTTGAGCAGCATCTGAGGAAAACATACTCTGACCCACAGAGCAAAGCACCACTCGACATTCAAGGTCTGGTGTGGCCAACCAACCCTGAGGAACAGTTCAATGGCAAGCCTCCAACGTTGGCGGAAATCAAGAAGGTGGTCGACAAAGCCAGAGCCAAATCATCACCAGGGCCAAACGGAATACCTTACCAGCTTTACAAGAAATGTCCCAAGGTGCTGGAGTGGCTCCACAGGCTGCTGCGATCGGCTTGGAGAAACCAGAAGATCAGCGGCCAGTGGATGACGGCAGATGGTGTGTACATCCCCAAAGAGCAAAACTCAAGTGACATTAGCCAGTTCAGGCCAATATCACTACTGAACGTCGAAGGGAAAATCTTCTTCTCTGTCATGGCAGCAAGGCTGACCAAGTACCTGATGGAAAACAAGTACTTGGATGTGTCAGTCCAGAAAGGTGGCATCCCAGGCGTGGCGGGCTGTGTAGAACACGCCACAATGATCTGGGACGCAATCCAAAAAGCAAAAACAGAAAAGAGAGACCTGGACGTAGTGTGGCTTGATCTGGCAAACGCATATGGATCTGTGCCCCATGAGATGATACAGTTGGCTCTTGAGATGTACCATGTGCCAAAGAACATCCGCGACATGCTCAAGAAGTACTTCAATGGCTTCTCAATGCGGTTCTCTACCAAGGAGTACACAACAGACTGGATCAACTTGGAAGTGGGTATTGCAATGGGCTGTGCAATTTCCCCAATACTGTTCGTGCTGGCAATGGAACTCATCTTGAAAGCAGCAACAAACAACGCGAGACAAACAGACCTTGGCGATGGATACAAGATGCCTCCTCTCAAGGCCTTCATGGATGACACTACAGTGATTTCATCCAGAGAAGACGAGACACGTCATGTGCTGGAGAGGCTGGACGACATAGTTGCCTCATCCAGAATGAAGTTCAAGCCAAAGAAATCACGGAGTCTCTCACTGAGGAAAGGAAAAGTGGCCGGATCTGTGGTCTTCATGTTGCCAACCAGGCCATTCCAACAGTCACAGAAGAACCAGTCAAGAGCCTTGGAAGATGGTATGATGATACGCTGAAAGACACACAAAGAGCAAAAGAAACCAAGCAGATGGCGGAGGAAGGCTTGGAGACCATTGACCAGTGTGGGCTCCCTGGCAAATACAAGGTCTGGTGTCTGCAGTTCATGCTGATACCAAAGCTGCTATGGCCTCTGATGATATACGACATCTGCACCAGCATAGTGGAGGCAATGGAAGCCAAAATCAACAAGTTCACAAGGAAATGGCTTGGTGTCCCACCCTGTCTGACTGACATAGCGCTGTACTGTCGCCAAGCAAAGCTGAAACTACCCCTGAAATCCATCCTGGAGGAATACAAAGCAGGGAAGATCAGACTTCAAAGCATGCTGGAGGACTCAGGAGACAAGGTGGTAGAAGCAATTAAGCCCCAGCTGAAGACAGGCAGAAAATGGAAAGTTCAAGAGGCGATGGATTCTGCAAAAGAAAGTCTCAAGATCAGAGAAATAACAGGACACACACAGACCAACAGACAGGGACTGGGGGTGACCAAAACTGAATGGTGGTCAAAGGCCAAAGGAAAAGCCAAAAGAGACATGATGATTCAGGAGATGAGAAAAGAAGAAGACCAAAAAAGACTCCAAAAAGCAGTCCAGCAGAGCCAGCAAGGGCAATGGACAACGTGGGAGAATGCACTCCAAAGAAGTCTCACTTGGAATGACATTTGGCACATGGCCCCTCTCAGGATCAGCTTCATTCTCAGATCTGCATATGACCTTCTGCCCTCAAATGCAAACCTGGTGAAGTGGGGGAAAACAGACGATCCTGCATGCCCCCTCTGCCATGAAAAACAAACAGTGGAGCATGTCCTAAGCTCATGTAAAGTAGCCCTGGCTCAAGGAAGGTACACATGGAGGCACAACCAAGTGCTCAAAGAAATTGTACAAGTAGTCTGGGCTAGTACCAACACCACAAAAGGGAAAATCAGGACTCCAAAAGCACCCGCAACATTCTTCACGGCAGGAGGCAGCAAATCATGGCCAAGAACAACAGTGCCACTCGAAACATGCAGGCAGAGTCTGCTGGACGGGGCAGATGACTGGGAGTGCACTGCAGACCTCCCAGAATGGAAGAGTCACCCAGAGATCATCAGCAAGAGTGGCATGAGACCAGACATAGTAGTCCACTCTAAGTCAACCAAGCAGCTGATCATGATCGAGCTCACGGTGCCATATGAGAACAGAATGGAGGCAGCTCAAATCTACAAGACTGAAAAGTATGCTGATCTGGCAAACAGCCTGAGGAGAGAAGGCTATCAGGTCAAAGTCCTCACTGCAGAAATTGGAGCTAGGGGTTTGTAGGAACGTCTGCATACAGCCTCATGAAACAGCTCTCAGTTGCAGGGAAGGAAAAAACCAGAGCCCTGAAGGCAATGGCAGAAGCGGCAGAGAGGTGTTCAAGCTGGATCTGGTCAAGGAGGAACAAAAGTGAACTTCATAAGGCTTAATTTCCCTACAAATATCAGGTGTCCCTGTGGCTCAGTGGTTAAAGCGCGAGTCATTAAGTGGAAATGAGCATGTCCAGAGGGTCATGGGTTTCGAATCCCAGCCATGGCTCGTCCCAAGATGGGAAAAAAAGGGGCAGCAGAGGGACATCCGGAGTCATGAACCGGGTGTGGCCCAACCCCCCTAGAGTGTCAGGAGATAAGGCCGAAACACTTGCTTGAAGGGGGCTTCTCTTCTGAGGACTCTCTGCTGCCACGCTCTCCACGAGTTTCTTTCTACTATAGAACGATGTTCAATTCTGTAGTAAATGCAGTCATTATTACTATTATTGTTATTGTCATTATTATCAGCAGCAGCATCTTTAATATCATTATCATCATTGTCGTTGTTGTTATTATCATTATTGTTGTTGTTGTTATTATCTCTGTTGTTATTTTTATTAGTATCATTATCATCATCATCAGTGTTGTTGTTGTTGTTGTTTTTCTTATTATTATTGCTGTTGTTGTTGCTACTGCTATTCACGCCACTGCTGCTGCTGCTGCTGTTAATAATTGATGATGATGATGATGATTGTTATTGTTGTTGTTGTTCCTGTTTGTGCTGCTGCTGTTGCTAAATATGATTGCTACTTTTGTGTTTGTTGTTGATACTGTACTATTACGTCAGCAGCACCAGCAGCAGCCGCTTCATTATCATCATCATCATCATCATTATCATCATCAACATCATCATCAGCATCATCGTCATCATCATCATCATCATTTTAGGCTTTGCGGTAATAAAAACGTAATGGTGAAATTCACTCTACTGAAAATGGAAAATGTTGGTGTTGTATCTGCAACTTTTGAAATTGATTCTGTCTGAAATGGGAACTGTTAGTGTCATATCCACGCTTTTCAAAATATATCTGATAGACATGGAGAATATTGGTTGCTTTCAGAACTGATTTGCATAGAAATGCAAGATGTTTATGTCATACTTGCAACTTCAAAAATTGATTCCAATAGAATCTGGTGTTAAATCTGCAGCTTTTTTTTTTTAATTAATCCTGTGGGAAATGTAAAATGTAAGCTGTTTCTAAATTGATTCACATGGAGATGGAAAATTTGGGTGTCAAGTTCATAGCTTTTGTGATTGATTCTGATGGAAACGGGAAATATTAGTGTCATATCTTTAGCTTTTAAAATTGATTCTGTTGGACATGAAAAATGTTAGATGCTTTAAAGCTGATTTACATGAAAATAAGAAAAAATTTACTGTCATAGTTGTATATTTTAAAATTGATTCATATGGATTTTT
>JAMYXO010006505.1:0-5000 GCA_033310375.1 Conus canariensis | reverse complement strand
AAGTGCTTCACCCCTTCATTAAACGTGTTATGGTTGTGGTAGCAGGCGTTACTTTAGAAGCTATGTACCAATTGGCCAGAGTAAAGAGTCTGTTTCCACTGGCTGAACAAAACAATATCATTGTAGAACGACTGTGGCTTCTTTACCAGACGACATATCTCCTGTATCAGCGCGTCTGTCTGTTCATGTTTTGTTCCTTTGTTTAGTATTTTATTGAACGAAGCATCTTCGCTTGTCGTTTTCAGAGTTGTGCAATCAAAAATGACATGGCAGGACCCCTCAGTCATATGGAAATTAAGGACAGAGCAGTTTTCGATTTCGCTGAAAAAGTCGATGTTTTGAGAGCTGGAAGTGAACTTATCCAGAACACAGCAGTCCTCAACATGCTGCATGCACAGCGGAACCTGCGTGTCTCTCCTACTGCGATCTCTGGTGGGAACAAGTTAAGTCCCAAAAGCGTTCTATGTTTGATCTGTATTTATGGATTCCAACCATTTTCTACTTATCCACTTCATGCGGCGGTCAAGGAAACAAAGGGCACTCGGCTAGGACGTGGAAAATCATGGATGGGACAGGCAGAAGACAGTATATAGCTTGTGTGCCAGTTAGCAGAAGTCAAAGAAACCAAGGAATGGGAGAAATATCCAGACAACTTGAAGCACCTCTACCAAATTACCATCGCTCTAGAACTTGGAAGACATTGTCGAGAATGGCCAGAAGGCAAAACCAACGCAGAAATTCAGATGCTGGTAGAAGACCTTTGCACAAAAGATGACATTTTAATATACACTGACGGTTCTGTCACCAAAGGTAAGTCAGGCTGGGGATACACAGTGAAGCAAAATGGCCGAACTATTCAGGAAGACAATGGTGCGCACAGTTTAACAACTTCAAGTCTAACAATGGAGGTAGAAGCAGTGACACAAGCACTCCACTGGCTTACATCCATAAGCCAGTTTCAAACTCAACAAGCCATGATACTGACTGACTCCATGAACCTACTTCAGAAAGTGGAAAGTGGAATGGGAAGCCCTGCTTGGAATGAACTAACGCGCAGCCTTCCATTGGAGAGACTCATATGGATGTACTGCCCTGGACATGTTGGAGTTAAAGGAAACGAGAGAGCAGACACACTGGCTGGCAAAGCAACAATAAGAACTGGATTACTGCTTGGCCGATCTGACGTGATAGGAAATCTGCAGAATCACTTAAGCAAACAAGAGCAAAGCCACTATACAATAGACCATCCTTCAGATCTGAATATCAAGAGAGGAAGTGGCCGCACATCCAGACATAAGGGAAGAGCAAGAAACATCACCAGCCAAACAAACATTGGAATAATTTCAAGGCCAACATTGCGAAGACTCCTCGAGATTGGGGCAAACTCATACTGGGCCTTTCCAATAACAGACACAAAAGATGAAACACATCGCGTGCACTTTTATACTGTATCTAATGGTCTTGTTCTTGTTCCTAAGTCATCTTCTGAACATTCACGCACGCGTTCACAACACAACACACACACACACCACACACACACACACACACACACACATACACGCGCGCGCACGCACTCACACACACACACACACACACACACACACACACACACACACACACACACACACAAACGTGTGCGTGTACGTTCGCTCGCTCTTACCCACACACATATACACATGTGTGCATGTGCACGTCCACACCGGCACACGCACGCACACACACGCATACACATAAGTGCACAAATGCACACACACACGCACATGCACACACGCCCACATATACAAAGACACACACATACACACAGATATGTAAACATATAGCCTATATGCAGATACGTGTGCTCACACAAACCCACAAATTACACACACACACACACACATACACACATGCACACGCACTTCTGCACACGCACACACACGCGCACATACATGCAGGCACACACACACACACACACACACACACACACACACACACACAAACACGCACACATGCCTGCGCGCACACACACATACACGCACACACGCGCACACACACAACACACACACACACACAAACACACACATGCGCCCACGCACACACATGGGCCCATGCCCACACATCATACACACACGTGTACATCCACTACACACACACACACACACACACACACACACACACACACACACACACACACACACACACACACAAGGTAGGTAGGCACTCAAGGTCTGACCAGCGCGTTGGGCTAATGCATAGGTCAGACATCCGCTGAGTCGTAGCCACGAGACCCTCTTCTTCAATTGTCTCATCTTTGTTGTTAATTCATTTATCCATCAGCTTCAAATCATGCGTAGTGTGGTCTCAAAACTTAGCGGATGTGGTGTAGCGTATATGGACTAGTCCGCACGCAGTGACGCCTCCTTGATGAAACTGAAACTGAAACTGAAACTACTTATCGCCATGACGAGGCGTTCAGCTAGCGATCATTACACCCCTGTGGCTACAAATATACTGTCAATGTCAGAACAAGCACTGTCTACAGAAAGGTGAAGCGAGAGAGACGATAGTATGCATGCATAGTGTTGCGAATGAAAATGCTCCTAAAAAGATCGGAAAGGTTTTCAAAACTAATCTTCATAGACGTAAACACGTAATGTTGTTTCCCAGATGAAAAAATTACCTATGCAAATTGAGTTTGTTATACGCTTGGGATAAATTATAAAACTGTTTACCAACAACACTGAAAAAATGTAAAGAGTAAGTTCCAGTTAAAATTCGTGAGCAATTCTGAATATGCGGCATTACGCTTTAAGTCAATTATGCGTCCTTCAAATCTTGTTTCCCCCTGTTTCATTTATTCATCTTTTCACTATTAGTTCATCTAGGTAATCATTCACATATTCATTTGTTTCATTTTTTCATCTTTTCACTATTAGTTCATCTAGGTAATCATTCACATATTCATTTGTTTCATTTATTCATCTTTTCACTATTAGTTCATCTAGGTAATCATTCACATATTCATTTGTTTCATTTATTCATCTTTTCACTATTAGTTCATCTAGGTAATCATTCACATATTCATTTGTTTCATTTACAGATTCACTTACTCATCATCATTTTGCCGTTTGCTTGTTATTTATTTCAGCAATAATGTGCAGATTTTGCGTTTTATGTATTTTTGTGGTACTATTCCTCTGTGTTAGTATACAATGTACTGCTACATACTTATCCGTGAGAGAATGTATTAAAAGCAGTGAATGTTCACAGATTCTTTAGCCGTTGTTCAAACAGGAGACATTGCAACGCTGTTATCCGGGTGTCTTTACGTATCGTTCTGTTTCATGTTTTCCTTTCGTTTTTCTTTTCCAGATGCCTGGAAGAAAACAACATTCTGCCAATTCAGTGTAGCATCTCTATGTAAAATTTTGACTTGATTTGACTTCACACACACACACACACACGCGCGCTCGCGCACGCACACGCCCATGCACGCACGCACACGCATGCACACGCATGCACGCACACACACACACACACACGCATGCATGCACACACACACACACGCGCGCGCGCGCGCGCACACACACACACACACAAAAACACGCACGTACACACGCACACACACACACGCGCGCTTGCACACGCGCGCGCGCGCACGCACACACACACACACACTCTCTCTCTCTCTGTCTGTCTGTCTGTCTGTCTGTCTGTCTGTCTCTCTCTCTCTCTCTCTCCTCTCTCTCTCTCTCTCTCTCTCTCTCTCTCTCTTACATGCCCGGTTCAGAGACAGACAGACAGACAGACAGACAGAGATGAAGTTAGGGGAAAAGGTGGTACACAAAGATACCCATAATCTGAAAGATAGCGTCGGAGTAAAAAAAAGAAAAAAGAAAAAAAGAAAAGAAAAGAAAAAGAGCAAACAAACAAAAAACAGTTACACAAGACGTAAAAACTATTAAAGCGTGAAGCTGAATAATAGAACTCTCTCTCTCGCTCTCTCTCTCTCGCTCTCTCTGTCTCTCTCTCTCTCTCATACACACACACACACACACACACACGCACGCACGCATACGCACGCACACACACACACACACGCACACACACACACACACCGGCGGAACGCACGCTTCAGAGAAAGACAGACAAACTGATGTAGGGATAGAGGGGTAATGGGGTAATTAAATACACGCATAAACTGACGGCTAGCATATTAGAAAAGAAATTTTCAAAACTTAGATACATATGGCGTAAAGATCCTTCAAACGTGAAACAAGATAAGGACTGCTGTTGTTATTTTTTGTTTTTAAAACCTCACTTCTCCCCCCCCCCCCCCCCCCAAAAAAAAAAAAACAAAAACAAAAAGTAAAACCCCGTATAGTTTTTCTCCGAAGTCTATTGGTGAGATACACACGAAAAAACCTCACTTGCATTATTCATGGTTTTTGGGGTTTTTTTTTTTTTTTTCCACATTCATACAATTGTTCACACTATCCGCACCCCCACCCCCCATCCCACACACCAACCCCTCACCCTTTCGCTCTCCCGACCTTCACCCCTTTCCTCTTCTTCGGGGAAAAATCCGTGCTAGTAGTTTCCCTTTTTCCTTCACGCTGGCTTTCTTGAGTTGGGTGTCACGGTACGGTTTATTCCCCTTTGCAGGTCCTTCGCTTGTATTTTGTTTCAAAACGTCTTTACAGTTTACTTGCCTGCTTTTCTGTTGTAAAGAAACTGGGGACTGGGTAGGGACATATTAAATGTACATTCTGCAGCAATAAATTGCCTATAGATTGGACATTTTCGTCTTTTTTTCTTCTTTTTTTTCTTTTTTTTTTTTTTTTGGGGGGGGGGGGGGAGGGGGGGGGGAGGTTCTGTGGCAGTGTTAACACGTTATGTTCTGGATTAATTTGATGATTCTACTGATTACTTTATGTGTAATCTGAGGGTAAATAGTTTAGCTTAGAGTTGAGTTCCTCATCTCAGCACAGCTTAGTTCTATCTGCTATTAATTCACTTAT
>JAMYXO010006504.1:0-13520 GCA_033310375.1 Conus canariensis | reverse complement strand
TATTTGCAAAGGCCTATCCTTGGTACGCCATTGCAAATATGACAGCAACATACCCTGTTTTAAAGAGTCCATGATAAGCATTTTTCTTTATATCTATGTGTGCATTATATGTGCTAGTGTACGTGTCTGTGCGAACCTTGTTCTGTATGTGTGGTGTGAGCAGGATTGTTGACCGTTTTGTTATATCAATTGTATCAAATGTTGAAGAAATGGATTTGTAAAACATATCTGTCGATGTCCTGTTGGGCTGGAAATGTGTGATCTCAACTGCACGTGCAGAGGTGTATGTGTGTGTGTGTATGTGTGTGTGTGTGTGTGTGTGTTCGGTATGAATGAGACTATCCTTAATGCCAGATACTGGTCTGAACTTTGTACTACTGTATGAGTTATGCCTGTCCTTGGTAGGTCACAGCAACACACCCTGTCATGACGAGTCAGTGGGTGATAAGCGTGTTTTCTTCATATCTATGTGTGCAGTATATGTGCTCGTTGTACCAGTCTCTGTGAACCTTGTTGTACATCTTTGGCGTGAGCAAGATTGTTGTCTTTATTGTTATGTTAATCTTCTCAAATTTGGAAGAAAATTGATTTCCAAAACATATCTGATGTCCTGTGGGCTGGAAAATGTGTGATCTTAAATATCATTTGTTTACTTTTAATGTTTGGTGTCAGTTTGGTCTTTATTTAAAAGATTACTGGTTTTACAGTCAAATATCTGCAAGGGCCTGTCACCGATACACCTTTGCAAATATTACAGTAAAACAAGATGCTGTTACTACTCCCGAACAAATAGGTTGTTTTTGTTTGGTCCGTGTTTGGAAGTGCATGTCTGTAAATCAGCATATGGAGACGTGTGTGTGTGTGTGTGTGTGTACGTGCTGTGTGTGTGTGTGTGTGTTGTGTGTGTGTGTGTGTGTTTGTATTGGTATGAATGAGACCTTTTCTTTCAGATGGATGGTTTGGTTACTAGTGCTAATGACTGTTTGTATTTGCTTATCCTTAATGCCAGATACTTTAGTGATCTTTGTGCCACTATATGAGCTATGATGCTGTCTCATCTTTGCAATGGCCTATCCTTGGTACGCCATTGCAAATATGACAGCAACGTACCCTGTTTTAAAGAGTCGGTGATAAGCACATTTCTGCATATCAATGTCTGCATTATATGTGCTGGTGTACATGTGTGTGTGAGAACTTTGTTTTGTATGTGTGGTGTGAATGGGATTGTTGAGCATTTTGTTATATCAGTTGTATCAAATGTTGAAGAAATGGATTTGTAAAACATTTCTGTCGATGTCCTGTTGGGCTGGAAATGTGTGATCTCAACTATCTTTTTTTCCATTTCAATGACTGGTGTTAATTTGGTCTTTATTTCAAAGACGAATGGATTTACTGTCAAATATCTACAAGGGCCTATCACTGACAAGCATTGACAAACATTACAGTTAAAACAGCATGCTGTGATTATCTGCAAATGGCTTGTATTTTCAACTTGTGTTGTGTTGTGACATTGTTGACGTGTTTATCATTGACGTGAGAGGTTGTTATCTGTCGTGTGTGTGTGGTGTGTGTTAGAGTGGGTGTGTGTGTGTGTGTTGTTTGTGTGTTGCGTGCGGTATGAATGAGACTATCCTTACTGGCAGGTACGGACTGAACTTTGTACCACTGTATGAGTTATGCATTTCCTTGGTAGGCATTGCAAATTTACAGCAACAAATCCTGTTGTAAAGAGTCCATGGGTGATAAACATGTTTTCTTCATATCTATGTGTGCAGTATATGTGTTCGTATACCAGTTCTGTGAACCTTGTTTACATGTTTGGTGAGCAAATTGTTGTCATAATTGTTATGTTAATCTTCATCAAATTTGGAAGAAAATTGATTTCCAAAACATATCTGATGTCCTGTGGGCTGGAAATGTGTGATCTTAAATATCATTTGTTTACTTTTAATGTCTGGTGTCAGTTTGGTCTTTATTTAAAAGATTACTGGTTTTACAGTCAAATATTTGCAAGGGCCTGTCACCGATACACCTTTGCAAATATTACAGTAAAACAAGATGCTGTTACTACTCCCGAACAAATAGGTTGTTTTTGTTTGGTCCGTGTTTGGAAGTGCATGTCTGTAAATCAGCAATGGAGACGTGTGTGTGGTGTGTGTGTGTACGTGCTGGGGTGTGTGTGTGTGTTGTGTGTGTGTGTGTGTGTGTGTTGTGTGTATTGGGTATGAATGAGACTTGTTCTTTCAGATGGATGGTTTGGTTACTAGTGCTAATGACTGTTTGTATTTGCTTATCCTTAATGCCAGATACTTTAGTGATCTTTGTGCCACTATATGAGCTATGATGCTGTCTATCTTTGCAATGGCCTATCCTTGGTACGCCATTGCAAATATGACAGCAACGTACCCTGTTTTAAAGAGTCGGTGATAAGCACATTTCTGCATATCAATGTCTGCATTATATGTGCTGGTGTACATGTGTGTGTGAGAACTTTGTTTTGTATGTGTGGTGTGAATGGGATTGTTGAGCATTTTGTGATAATCAGTTGTATCAAATGTTGAAGAAATGGATTTGTAAAACATTTCTGTCGATGTCCTGTTGGGCTGGAAATGTGTGATCTCAACTATCTTTTTTTCCATTTCAGTGACTGGTGTTAATTTGGTCTTTATTTCAAAGACGAATGGATTTACTGTCAAATATCTACAAGGGCCTATCACTGACAAGCCATTACAAACATTACAGTAAAACAGCATGCTGTGATTACTCCTTGACAAATCGGTTGTTTTTCCTTTGTCTGTGTTTGGACATTGATGAGTGCTTATCTGCACGTGCAGAGGTGTGTGTGTGTGTGTGTGTGTGTTGTGTGTGTGTGTGTGTGTGTGTGTGTGTGTGCGTGCGGTATGAATGAGACTATCCTTACTGGCAGGTACCGGACTGAACTTTGTACCACTGTATGAGTTATGCATTTCCGTGGTAGGCCATTGCAAATATTACAGCAACAAATCCTGTTGTAAAGAGTCCATGGGTGATAAACATGTTTTCTTCATATCTATGTGTGCAGTATATGTGTTCGTATACCAGTTTCTGTGAACCTTGTTCTATATGTTCAGAGTGCGCGAGATTGTTGTCATAATTGTTATGTTAATCTTATCAAATTTGGAAGAAAATTGATTTCCAAAAATCTGATGTCCTGTGGGCTGGAAATGTGTGATCTAAAATATCATTTGTTTACTTTTAATATCTGGTGTCAGTTTGGTCTTTGTTTAAAAGATTACTGGTTTTACTGTCAAATATCTGCAAGGGCCTATCACTGATACGCCTTTGCAAATGTTACAGTAAAACAATGATGCCGTTACTTCTCCCGAACAAATAGGTTGTTTTTGTTTGGTCCGTGTTTGGAAGTGCATGTCTGTAAATCAACATGTGGAGACGTGTGTGTGTGTGTGTGTGTGTGTGTGTGTGTGTGCGTGTGTGTGGGTGTGAGCGTGTGTGTGTGTGTGTATCCGTGTGTGTGTGTGTATCCGTGTGTGTGTGTGTGTGTGGTGTGTGTGGTGTGAATGTGTGTTTGGAAGTGCATGTCTGTAAATCAGCACGTGGAGACGGGTGGTGTGTGTGTGTGTGTGTGTGTGTATCTGTGCATGTGTGTGTGGGGGTGTGTGGGGGTGCGTGCCTCCATGTATCCGGTATGAATGAGACTTGTTCTTTCATATGGATGCTTTGGTTACTAGTCCTAATGACAATTTGTATTTGCTTATCCTTAATGCCAGATACTTTAGTAATCTTTGTTCCACTACATGAGCTATGCTGCTGTCTCATCTTTGCAATGGCTTATCCTTGGTACGCCATTGCAAATATGACAGCAACATACCCTGTTTTAAAGAGTCCATGATAAGCATTTTTCTTCATATGAATGTGTGCATTATGTGTGCTAGTGTACGTGTCTGTGCAAACCTTGTTCTGTATGTGTGGTGTGAGTGGATTGTTGAGCATTTTGTTATATCAGTTGTATCAAATGTTGAAGAAATGGATTTCTGAAACATGTCTTTCGATGTCCTGTAGGGCTGAAAATGTGTGATCTCAACTCTTGTTTTTTGTCCATTTCAATGACTGGTGTTAGTTTGGTCTTTATTTCAAAGATGAATGGATTTACTGTCAACTATCTGCAAGGACCTGTCACTGACACGCCATTGCAAATATTACAGTAAAGTAGCATGCTGTGATTACTCCTTGACAAATAGGTTGTTTTTCCTTTGCCTGTGTTTGGACATTCATGTGTGCTTATCTGCAGGTGCAGAGGTGTTGTGTGTGTGTGTGTGTGTGTGTGTGTGTGTGTGTGTTGTGTTGTGTGTGTGTGTGTGTGTGTGTGTGTGTGTGTGTGTGTGTTGTGTGATGAATGAGACTATCCTTAATGACAGATACTGGTCTGACCTTTGTACCACTGTATGAGTTATGTCTTTCCTTGGTAGGCCATTGCAAATATTACAGCAACATATCTTGTCGTAAAGAGTCCATGGGTGATAAACATGTTTTCTTCATATCTATGTGTGCAGTATATGTGCTCGTGTACTAGTCTCTGTGAACCTTGTTCTATATGTTTGGTGTTAGCGAGTTATTTGTCGGTATTGTCATGTTAATCTGATCAAATTTGAAGGAAAATTGATTTCCAAAACATATCTGATATCCTGTGGGCTAGAAATGTGTGATCTCAACTATCTTTTTTTCCATTTCAATGACTGGTGTTAGGTTGGTCTTTATTTCAAAGATGAATGGATTTACTGTCAACTATCTACAAGGGCCTATCGCTGACACGCCATTGCAAATATTACAGTAAAGCAGCATGCTGTGATTACTCCTTGACAAATAGGTTGTTTTTGCTTTGTCTGTGTTTGGACATTGATGTGTGCTTATCTGCATGTGCAGAGGTGTGTGTGTGTGTGTGTGTGTGTGTGTGTGTGTGTGTGTGTGTGTGTGTGTGGTGTGTGTGTGTGTGTGTTCGGTATGAATGAGACTATCCTTAATGCCAGATACTGGTCTGAACTTTGTACTACTGTGTAAGTTATGCCTTTCCTTGGTAGGCCATTGTGTGTGCGTAGACGCGTCGTGTGTGTGTGTGTGTGTTGTGTTGTGCGTGCGTGCGTGCGTGTGTGTGTATGCGTGGGTGTGTGTGGGTGTGAGCGTGTGTATGTGTGTATGTCCATGTATTCGGTATGAATGAGACTTGGTCTTTCAGATGGATTGTTTGGTTACTGGTCCTAATGACAATTTGTATTTGCTTATCCTTAATGCCAGATACTTTAGTAATCTTTGTTCCACTACATGAGCTATGCTGCTGTCTCATCTTTGCAATGGCCTATCCTTGGTACGCCATTGCAAATATGACAGCAACATACCCTGTTTTAAAGAGTCCATGATAAGCATTTTTTCTTTATATCAATGTGTGCATTATATGTGCTAGTGTATGTGTCTGTGTGAACCTTGTTCTGTATGTGTGGTGTGAGCAGGATTGTTGACCCGTTTTGTTATATCAATTGTATCAAATGTTGAAGAAATGGATTTGTATGAGTTATGCCTGTCCTTGGTAGGTCACAGCAACATACCTGTCATGATGAGTCAGTGGGTGATAAGCATGTTTTCTTCATATCTATGTGTGCAGTATATGTGTTTGTGTACCAGTCTCTGTGAACCTTGTTGTACATGTTTGGCGTGAGCGAGATTGTTGTCGTTATTGTTATGTTAATCTTCTCAAATTTGGAAGAAAATTGATTTCCAAAACATATCTGATGTCCTGTGGGCTGGAAATGTGTGATCTTAAATATCATTTGTTTACTTTTAATGTCTGGTGTCAGTTTGGTCTTTATTTAAAAGATTACTGGTTTTACAGTCAAATATCTGCAAGGGCCTGTCACCGTACACCTTTGCAAATATTACAGTAAAACAAGATGCTGTTACTACTCCCGAACAAATAGGTTGTTTTTGTTTGGTCCGTGTTTGGAAGTGCATGTCTGTAAATCAGCACATGGAGACGTGTGTGTGCGTGTGTGTGTACGTGCGTGTGTGTGTGTGTGTGTGTGTGTGTGTGTGTGTGTGTGTGTGTGTGTGTGTTGTGTATTGGGTATGAATGAGACTTGTTCTTCCAGATGGATGGTTTGGTTACTAGTGCTAATGACTGTTTGTATTTGCTTATCCTTAATGCCAGATACTTTAGTGATCTTTGTGCCACTATATGAGCTATGATGCTGTCTCATCTTTGCAATGGCCTATCCTTGGTACGCCATTGCAAATATGACAGCAACGTACCCTGTTTTATAGAGTCGGTGATAAGCACATTTCTGCATATCAATGTCTGCATTATATGTGCTGGTGTACATGTGTGTGTGAGAACTTTGTTTTGTATGTGTGGTGTGAATGGGATTGTTGAGCATTTTGTTATATCAGTTGTATCAAATGTTGAAGAAATGGATTTGTAAACATTTCTGTCGATGTCCTGTTGGGCTGGAAATGTGTGATCTCAACTATCTTTTTTTCCATTTCAGTGACTGGTGTTAATTTGGTCTTTATTTCAAAGACGAATGGATTTACTGTCAAATATCTACAAGGGCCTATCACTGACAAGCCATTACAAACATTACAGTAAAACAGCATGCTGTGATTACTCCTTGACAAATCGGTTGTTTTTCCTTTGTCTGTGTTTGGACATTGATGAGTGCTTATCTGCACGTGCAGAGGTGTGTGTGTGTGTGTGTGTGTGTGTGTGTGTGTGTGGTGTGTGTGTGTGTGTGCGGTATGAATGAGACTATCCTTAATGGCAGGTACCGGACTGAACTTTGTACCACTGTATGAGTTATGCATTTCCGTGGTAGGCCATTGCAAATATTACAGCAACAAATCCTGTTGTAAAGAGTCCATGGGTGATAAACATGTTTTCTTCATATCTATGTGTGCAGTATATGTGTTCGTATACCAGTTTCTGTGAACCTTGTTCTATATGTTCAGTGTGCGCAAGATTGTTGTCATAATTGTTATGTTAATCTTCTCAAATTTGGAAGAAAATTGATTTCCAAAACATATCTGATGTCCTGTGGGCTGAAATGTGTGATCTGAAATATCATTTGTTTACTTTTAATGTCTGGTGTCAGTTTGGTCTTTGTTTAAAAGATTACTGGTTTTACTGTCAAATATCTGCAAGGGCCTATCACTGATACGCCTTTGCAAATGTTACAGTAAAACAATGATGCCGTTACTTCTCCCGAACAAATAGGTTGTTTTTGTTTGGTCCGTGTTTGGAAGTGCATGTCTGTAAATCAGCATGTGGAGACGTGTGGGGTGTGATGTGGTACGTGGTCGATGATGAGACTTCCTTAATCAATGTGTCTGAACTTGTATATGTGATTATGCTCCTGTACATTGTGTGTGCGAACCTTGTTTGTTGTGTGTGTGTGTTGTGCGGTGGGTGTTGGGGTTTGTGTTGACGTTGTATTGTGAAGATGTTTCGTATGAATAATTGTCTTTCGATGATTGTTGGTTATGTCTAATCAATTTGTTTTCTTCCTTAATGCTGTATTTGTTCTTTTTCACTAATGGCTTCTCTGTTCACTATTGCAAGGGCCTATCCTGACGCCATTGCAAATATACAGAACAACCCTGTTGATCCCTGAATAGTTTTTTCTTTTTAATGTGTGTTTATTGCTAGGTTGTGTTGTGTGATGTGTCTGTATGTGTGTGTGGGGTGTGTGACGTTTTGTTATCAATGGTATCAATGTGAAGAAATGGATTTGTCAATGAGTTATGCCTTCCTTGGTAGGTCACAGCAACATACCTGTCTGAGAGTCATGGGTGATAAGCATGTTTTCTTCATATCTATGTGTGCAGTATATGTGTTTGTGTACCAGTCTCTGTGAACCTTGTTGTATGTTTGGGTGAGCAAGATTGTTGTCGTTATTGTTATGTTAATCTTCTCAAATTTGGAAGAAAATTGATTTCCAAAACATATCTGATGTCCTGTGGGCTGGAAATGTGTGATCTTAAATATCATTTGTTTACTTTTAATGTCTGGTGTCAGTTTGGTCTTTTTTAAAAGATTACTGGTTTTACGTCAAATATCTGCAAGGGCCTGTCACCGATACGCCTTTGCAAATATTACAGTAAAACAAGATGCTGTTACTACTCCCGAACAAATAGGTTGTTTTTGTTTGGTCCGTGTTTGGAAGTGCATGTCTGTAAATCAGCACTGGAGACGTGTGTGGTGTGTGTGTATGCGTGTGTGTGTGTGTGTGTGTGTGTGTGTGTGTGTGTGTGTGTGTGTGTGTGTTTGTATTGGGTATGAATGAGACTTGTTCTTTCAGATGGATGGTTTGGTTACTAGTGCTAATGACTGTTTGTATTTGCTTATCCTTAATGCCAGATACTTTAGTGATCTTTGTGCCACTATATGAGCTATGATGCTGTCTCATCTTTGCAATGGCCTATCCTTGGTACGCCATTGCAAATATGACAGCAACGTACCTGTTTTAAAGAGTCGGTGATAAGCACATTTCTGCATATCAATGTCTGCATTATATGTGCTGGTGTACATGTGTGTGTGAGAACTTTGTTTTGTATGTGTGGTGTGAATGGGATTGTTGAGCATTTTGTTATATCAGTTGTATCAAATGTTGAAGAAATGGATTTGTAAAACATTTCTGTCGATGTCCTGTTGGGCTGGAAATGTGTGATCTCAACTATCTTTTTTTCCATTTCAATGACTGGTGTTAATTTGGTCTTTATTTCAAAGACGAATGGATTTACTGTCAATATCTACAAGGGCCTATCACTGACAAGCCATTACAAACATTACAGTAAAACAGCATGCTGTGATTACTCCTTGACAAATCGGTTGTTTTCCTTTGTCTGTGTTTGGACATTGATGAGTGCTTATCTGCACGTGCAGAGGTGTGTGTGTGTGTGTGTGTGTGTGTGTGTTGTGTGTGTGTGTGTGTGTGTGCGCGTGCGGTATGAATGAGACTATCCTTATGGCAGGTACCGGACTGAACTTTGTACCACTGTATGAGTTATGTAGAGTTATGTATTTCCGTGGTAGGCCATTGCAAATATTACAGCAACAAATCCTGTTGTAAAGAGTCCATGGGTGATAAACATGTTTTCTTCATATCTATGTGTGCAGTATATGTGTTCGTATACCAGTTTCTGTGAACCTTGTTGTATATGTTTGAGTTGAGCGAGATTGTTGTCGTTATTGTTATGTTAATTTCTCAAATTTGGAAGAAAATTGATTTCCAAAACATATCTGATGTCCTGTGGGCTGGAAATGTGTGATCTAAATATCATTTGTTTACTTTTAATTCTGGTGTCGTTTGGTCTTTGTTTAAAAGATTACTGGTTTTACTGTCAAATATTTGCAAGGGCCTGTCACCGATACACCTTTGCAAATATTACAGTAAAACAAGATGCTGTTACTACTCCCGAACAAATAGGTTGTTTTTGTTTGGTCCGTGTTTGGAAGTGCATGTCTGTAAATCAGCACATGGAGACGTGTGTGTGCGTGTGTGTGTGTGTGGTGTGTGTGTGTGTGTGTGTGTGTGTGTGTGTGTGTGTGTTGTGTGTGTGTGTGTGTTATGTATTGGGTATGAATGAGACTTGTTCTTTCAGATGGATGGTTTGGTTACTAGTGCTAATGACTGTTTGTATTTGCTTATCCTTAATGCAGATACTTTAGTGATCTTTGTGCCACTATATGAGCTATGATGCTGTCTCATCTTTGCAATGGCCTATCCTTGGTACGCCATTGCAAATATGACAGCAACGTACCCTGTTTTAAAGAGTCGTGATAAGCACATTTCTGCATATCAATGTCTGCATTATATGTGCTGGTGTACATGTGTGTGTGAGAACTTTGTTTTGTATGTGTGGTGTGAATGGGATTGTTGAGCTTTTGTTATATCAGTTGTATCAAATGTTGAAGAAATGGATTTGTAAACATTTCTGTCGATGTCCTGTTGGGCTGGAAATGTGTGATCTCAACTATCTTTTTTTCCATTTCAGTGACTGGTGTTAATTTGGTCTTTATTTCAAAGACGAATGGATTTACTGTCAACTATCTACAAGGGCCTATCACTGACAGGCCATTCAAACATTACAGTAAAACAGCATGCTGTGATTACTCCTTGACAAATCGGTTGTTTTTCCTTTGTCTGTGTTTGGACATTGATGAGTGCTTATCTGCACGTGCAGAGTGTGTGTGGTGTGTGTGTGTGTGTGTGTGTGTGTGTGTGTGTGTGTGTGTGTGTGTGCGCGGTATGAATGAGACTATCCTTACTGGCAGGTACCGGACTGAACTTTGTACCACTGTATGAGTTATGCATTTCCGTGGTAGGCCATTGCAAATATTCAGCAACAAATCCTGTTTGTAAAGAGTCCATGGGTGATAAACATGTTTTCTTCATATCTATGTGTGCAGTATATGTGTTCGTATACCAGTTTTCTTGAACCTTGTTCTATATGTTCAGAGTGCGCGAGATTGTTGTCATAATTGTTATGTTAATTTATCAAATTTGGAAGAAAATTGATTTCCAAAACATCTGATGTCCTGTGGGCTGGAAATGTGTGATCTAAAATATCATTTGTTTACTTTTAATATCTGGTGTCAGTTTGGTCTTTGTTTAAAAGATTACTGGTTTTACTGTCAAATATCTGCAAGGGCCTATCACTGATACGCCTTTGCAAATGTTACAGTAAAACAATGATGCCGTTACTTCTCCCGAACAAATAGGTTGTTTTTGTTTGGTCCGTGTTTGGAAGTGCATGTCTGTAAATCAACATGTGGAGACGTGTGTGTGTGTGTGTGTGTGTGTGTGTGTGCGTGTGTGTGGGTGTGAGGTGTGTGTGTGTGTGTATCCGTGTGTGTGTGTGTGTGTGTGTGTGTGTGCGTGTGTGTGTGGGTGTGAATGTGTGTTTGGAAGTGCATGTCTGTAAATCAGCACGTGGAGACGGTGTGTGTGTGTGTGTGTGTGTTGTGATGTGTGTGTGGGTATTGGGGTGTGTGTGTGTGTGTGTGTGTGGGGTGTGTGTGTGTATCTGTGCATGTGTGTGTGGGGTGTGTGGGGTGTGTGCCTCCATGTATCCGGTATGAATGAGACTTGTTCTTTCATATGGATGCTTTGGTTACTGTCCTAATGACAATTTGTATTTGCTTATCCTTAATGCCAGATACTTTAGTAATCTTTGTTCCACTACATGAGCTATGCTGCTGTCTCATCTTTGCAATGGCTTATCCTTGGTACGCCATTGCAAATATGACAGCAACATACCCTGTTTTAAAGAGTCCATGATAAGCATTTTTCTTCATATGAATGTGTGCATTATGTGTGCTAGTGTACGTGTCTGTGCAAACCTTGTTCTGTATGTGTGGTGTGAGTGGGATTGTTGAGCATTTTGTTATATCAGTTGTATCAAATGTTGAAGAAATGGATTTCTGAAACATGTCTTTCGATGTCCTGTAGGGCTGAAAATGTGTGATCTCAACTCTTGTTTTTTGTCCATTTCAATGACTGGTGTTAGTTTGGTCTTTATTCAAAGATGAATGGATTTACTGTCAACTATCTGCAAGGACCTGTCACTGACACGCCATTGCAAATATTACAGTAAAGTAGCATGCTGTGATTACTCCTTGACAAATAGGTAGTTTTTCCTTTGCCTGTGTTTGGACATTCATGTGTGCTTATCTGCAGGTGCAGAGGTGTGTGTGTGTGTGTGTGTGTGTGTGTGTGTGTGTGTGTGTGTGTGTGTGTGTGTGTGTGTGTGTGTGTGTGTGTGTGTGTGTCCGGTATGAATGAGACTATCCTTAATGACAGATACTGGTCTGACCTTTGTACCACTGTATGAGTAATGCTTTCCTTGGTAGGCCATTGCAAATATTACAGCAACATATCTTGTCGTAAAGAGTCCATGGGTGATAAACATGTTTTCTTCATATCTATGTGTGCAGTATATGTGCTCGTGTACTAGTCTCTGTGAACCTTGTTCTATATGTTTGGTGTTAGCGAGTTTGTTGTCGTATTGTCATGTTAATCTGATCAAATTTGAAGGAAAATTGATTTCCAAAACATATCTGATATCCTGTGGGCTAGAAATGTGTGATCTCAACTATCTTTTTTTCCATTTCAATGACTGGTGTTAGGTTGGTCTTTATTTCAAAGATGAATGGATTTACTGTCAACTATCTACAAGGGCCTATCGCTGACACGCCATTGCAAATATTACAGTAAAGCAGCATGCTGTGATTACTCCTTGACAAATAGGTTGTTTTTGCTTTTCCTGTGTTTGGACATTGATGTGTGCTTATCTGCATGTGCAGAGGTGGTGTGTGTGTGTGTGGTGTGTGTGTGTGTGTGTGTGTGTGTGGTGTGTGTGTGTGTGTTCGGTATGAATGAGACTATCCTTAATGCCAGATACTGGTCTGAACTTTGTACTACTGTGTAAGTTATGCCTTTCCTTGGTAGGCCATTGTGTGTGCGTAGACGCGTGTGTGTGTGTGTGTGTGTGTGTGTGCGTGCGTGCGTGCGTGTGTGTGTATGCGTGGGTGTGTGTGGGTGTGAGCGTGTGTATGTGTGTATGTCCATGTATTCGGTATGAATGAGACTTGGTCTTTCAGATGGATTGTTTGGTTACTGGTCCTAATGACAATTTGTATTTGCTTATCCTTAATGCCAGATACTTTAGTAATCTTTGTTCCACTACATGAGCTATGCTGCTGTCTCATCTTTGCAATGGCCTATCCTTGGTACGCCATTGCAAATATGACAGCAACATACCCTGTTTTAAAGAGTCCATGATAAGCATTTTTTCTTTATATCAATGTGTGCATTATATGTGCTAGTGTAGTGTCTGTGTGAACCTTGTTCTGTATGTGTGGTGTGAGCAGGATTGTTGACCGTTTTGTTATATCAATTGTATCAAATGTTGAAGAAATGGATTTGTATGAGTTATGCCTGTCCTTGGTAGGTCACAGCAACATACCCTGTCATGATGAGTCAGTGGGTGATAAGCATGTTTTCTTCATATCTATGTGTGCAGTATATGTGTTTGTGTACCAGTCTCTGTGAACCTTGTTGTACATGTTTGGCGTGAGCAAGATTGTTGTCGTTATTGTTATGTTAATCTTCTCAAATTTGGAAGAAAATTGATTTCCAAAACATATCTGATGTCCTGTGGGCTGGAAATGTGTGATCTTAAATATCATTTGTTTACTTTTAATGTCTGGTGTCAGTTTGGTCTTTATTTAAAAGATTACTGGTTTTACAGTCAAATATCTGCAAGGGCCTGTCACCGATACGCCTTTGCAAATATTACAGTAAAACAAGATGCTGTTACTACTCCCGAACAAATAGGTTGTTTTTGTTTGGTCCGTGTTTGGAAGTGCATGTCTGTAAATCAGCACATGGAGACGTGTGTGTGCGTGTGTGTGTACGTGCGTGTGTGTGTGTGTGTGTGTGTGTGTGTGTGTGTGTGTGTGTGTGTTGTTTGGT
>JAMYXO010006503.1:0-13523 GCA_033310375.1 Conus canariensis | reverse complement strand
TTTTTAATATGTTTTTTTTAGATTGAAAATGCAAGAAGAAAGATTGCTCCCATCCCAACTATAATAAAGCCTGTTTCTGCCATTTTCTGATCCTCAGATGGTTCATAAAAGTCAGACAGTTCTGGCGGTGACGATGTTAGAAACTTCTTTCCTGCCCACTAAGTAATACTCATTCTTTTGCTTCATCAACGTCTGTAAATGTGTGCTCTGCATGTCCCTGTTTTCTTAACTTTTATTAATAAAGTCTAAGTGAGCAATTCTCCTTTTCTCATAAGCAGCTTTTGCCTTAGCTAAAATCTTCCATTGCTTTGTTATGACGTTCTCTTTCTTCATCAGACCGCAGTTTACTAAACATATAATTGCTCCCAGAGAAAGCCAATGCTATTAACAATAGCTCCTCCTACCATCAGAACTAATCCAGACATCTTTTTATAAATGAACAAATCTTTTTTATAAATCAATATTTTCTATGCATTGATGTTTTCTGGGATAATCCCCTGTGTAAAAAAAGTCTTTTGGAGGCAATCCCTGCAGTTATTACAACTATAACCTTAACAACATCCTCAATGTCTAACCTTCCTAGATCAGCTGGCCTCATTTTAAAATGTTTTTTGCTAAACACACTGTACCCTATACTAAGACCGCTAATTACAGCAGAGTGGTAAAATAGTATAATGATCTTTGCAGTGCTCATGTTTTTACTAGCTAAAAAATAATTAAAAAAATAATAATATGAAAGACTGTCTATGTGCTTTTTAATCAGATAATCTTTAGTTGCTTGAGCTAAAAAAAGGTTGTAACTAGTTTGGTTTGAATCTTCTATCTTTCCACGTTGGGCGGTTTTATTCTTAACAAACATTTTGCTAGGGCTGAATAAACTATAATACTAGCAATAGGCACTGCATAATTAACCAGCTTTAAGCTCATGGTTTTAAAAGGGTTTTTATTATTTTTTTATTGCTTTTAAAAGGGTTTAAAAATGGACTGTGACGAACTATTAAAGTGTGAGGAGGAAGCAGACTACTCAGAAAGACCTACTCCGTAGGCCACTCCGTAGGCCTCTGCCATAAAGAAAGATTATACTCTCTGGCTGCGTTGGGAAAACTAGACAGTATTTAGGCGTTGAACTAAGTATTGAACAGATTCAACAATTGTCTACTTCAGACGTTGAGAGTATTACGCTAGGTACGAAGCACAGCTAGGGTCAAAAATGGTTAGATCAGTGGGACAGACAATAATTAGTTTATATGCTAAGTTAGTAGGCAAGATGGCACCGATTGATTCAGAAGAAGATTAAAATATGACTTATCACAAGATCCAGTTTTAAACAAGTCCCTAGAAACTCTTGCATGTGACATGTATGATAGATTTGGACCCTTATTATGTCCATTCATCATGGGATTAATTACTTTTAATCATATTAATTTTAAACACATTAAAAAAAAATGAGCGATCAGGAGAAGAAGAATATGGCTCCACAGGGCAGAATATGGCTCCACAGGAGCAAATATGGCTCCACAAGTAAGTGCCCCACAAGTGAGTGTCCCACAAGTGAGTAGTAGTAGAAAGAAACTCGTGGAGAGCGTGGGAGCAGAGAGTCCTCAGAAGAGAAGCCCCTTCAAGCAAGTGTTTCGGCCCTTATCTCCTGACACTCTAGGGGGGTTGGGCCACAACCCGGTTCATGACTCCGGATGTCCCTCTGCTGCCCCTTTTTTTTTCCCATCTTGGGGACGAGCCATGGCTGGGATTCGAACCCATGACCCTCTGGACATGCTCATTTTCCACTTAATGACTCGCGCTTTAACCACTGAGCCACAGGGACACCTGATATTTGTAGGGAAATTAAGCCTTATGAAGTTCACTTTTGTTCCTCCTTGACCAGATCCAGCTTGAACACCTCTCTGCCGCTTCTGCCATTGCTTTCAGGGCTCTGGTTTTTTCCTTCCCTGCAACTGAGAGCTTTTTTCATGAGGCTGTATGCAGACGTTCCTACAAACCCCTAGCTCCAATTTCTGCAGTGAGGACTTTGACCTGATAGCCTTCTCTCCTCAGGCTGTTTGCCAGATCAGCATACTTTTCAGTCTTGTAGATTTGAGCTGCCTCCATTCTGTTCTCATATGGCACCGTGAGCTCGATCATGATCAGCTGCTTGGTTGACTTAGAGTGGACTACTATGTCTGGTCTCATGCCACTCTTGCTGATGATCTCTGGGTGACTCTTCCATTCTGGGAGGTCTGCAGTGCACTCCCAGTCATCTGCCCCGTCCAGCAGACTCTGCCTGCATGTTTCGAGTGGCACTGTTGTTCTTGGCCATGATTTGCTGCCTCCTGCCGTGAAGAATGTTGCGGGTGCTTTTGGAGTCCTGATTTTCCCTTTTGTGGTGTTGGTACTAGCCCAGACTACTTGTACAATTTCTTTGAGCACTTGGTTGTGCCTCCATGTGTACCTTCCTTGAGCCAGGGCTACTTTACATGAGCTTAGGACATGCTCCACTGTTTGTTTTTCATGGCAGAGGGGGCATGCAGGATCGTCTGTTTTCCCCCACTTCACCAGGTTTGCATTTGAGGGCAGAAGGTCATATGCAGATCTGAGAATGAAGCTGATCCTGAGAGGGGCCATGTGCCAAATGTCATTCCAAGTGAGACTTCTTTGGAGTGCATTCTCCCACGTTGTCCATTGCCCTTGCTGGCTCTGCTGGACTGCTTTTGGAGTCTTTTTTGGTCTTCTTCTTTTCTCATCTCCTGAATCATCATGTCTCTTTTGGCTTTTCCTTTGGCCTTTGACCACCATTCAGTTTTGGTCACCCCCAGTCCCTGTCTGTTGGTCTGTGTGTGTCCTGTTATTTCTCTGATCTTGAGACTTTCTTTTGCAGAATCCATCGCCTCTTGAACTTTCCATTTTCTGCCTGTCTTCAGCTGGGGCTTAATTGCTTCTACCACCTTGTCTCCTGAGTCCTCCAGCATGCTTTGAAGTCTGATCTTCCCTGCTTTGTATTCCTCCAGGATGGATTTCAGGGGTAGTTTCAGCTTTGCTTGGCGA
This sequence comes from Conus canariensis, assembly GCA_033310375.1. Classification (NCBI taxonomy): domain Eukaryota; kingdom Metazoa; phylum Mollusca; class Gastropoda; order Neogastropoda; family Conidae; genus Conus; species Conus canariensis. Next base: position 10,484 of record JAMYXO010006503.1, on the reverse strand, counting down.
CAGTACAGCGCTATGTCAGTCAGACAGGGTGGGACACCAAGCCATTTCCTTGTGAACTTGTTGATTTTGGCTTCCATTGCCTCCACTATGCTGGTGCAGATGTCGTATATCATCAGAGGCCATAGCAGCTTTGGTATCAGCATGAACTGCAGACACCAGACCTTGTATTTGCCAGGGAGCCCACACTGGTCAATGGTCTCCAAGCCTTCCTCCGCCATCTGCTTGGTTTCTTTTGCTCTTTGTGTGTCTTTCAGCGTATCATCATACCATCTTCCAAGGCTCTTGACTGGTTCTTCTGTGACTGTTGGAATGGCCTGGTTGGCAACACTGAAGACCACAGATCCGGCCACTTTTCCTTTCCTCAGTGAGAGACTCCGTGATTTCTTTGGCTTGAACTTCATTCTGGATGAGGCAACTATGTCGTCCAGCCTCTCCAGCACATGACGTGTCTCGTCTTCTCTGGATGAAATCACTGTAGTGTCATCCATGAAGGCCTTGAGAGGAGGCATCTTGTATCCATCGCCAAGGTCTGTTTGTCTCGCGTTGTTTGTTGCTGCTTTCAAGATGAGTTCCATTGCCAGCACGAACAGTATTGGGGAAATTGCACAGCCCATTGCAATACCCACTTCCAAGTTGATCCAGTCTGTTGTGTACTCCTTGGTAGAGAACCGCATTGAGAAGCCATTGAAGTACTTCTTGAGCATGTCGCGGATGTTCTTTGGCACATGGTACATCTCAAGAGCCAACTGTATCATCTCATGGGGCACAGATCCATATGCGTTTGCCAGATCAAGCCACACTACGTCCAGGTCTGCATCAGCAGATAAGACGTCGGAAGACCAAGGCCAGGATTTAAACCACAGTGCCAAGGACATCCACGCTGTTGGTTCGGATGAGGAATTTGCACAGGCCCTCGATGCCAGGCGCCTGAAACTCAACCTGCCACGAGCAAACGAAACTGAAGATTGGGAGAAACTGGATGCAAAAATCGTCCAAAGACTCGATGCACTGATAGGGAAAAGCACCCTGGAACACAAACTAGCCACATATGGGGACATTGTGTATGCCACATGTAGAGACGCCTATGGAGCAAAACTACCCAAAGAGAAAACACCTCCAAAGAAATCCAGACGCCAAGAAAAGATGGACAAGATCAGGGTCCAAAAGAAAAACCTCAAGATGCAAATGAAGACCGCACTGCCAGCTGAAAAACAAGGCTTGGAAAAACTGTGGAAAGACCTGAAAGAAAAACACAGTGCCCTCAGCAAAGCGGAATCTGCGAGGAAGAGGAAGAGCAAAAAGAAGAAGACACAAGAGCGCTTCTTCAGAGACCCCTTCCAGTTTGCCAGAACACTGTTTGAGCAGCCAAAATCTGGGACCCTAAGTGTGGACAAAGGAGTTCTTGAGCAGCATCTGAGGAAAACATACTCTGACCCACAGAGCAAAGCACCACTCGACATTCAAGGTCTGGTGTGGCCAACCAACCCTGAGGAACAGTTCAATGGCAAGCCTCCAACGTTGGCGGAAATCAAGAAGGTGGTCGACAAAGCCAGAGCCAAATCATTACCAGGGCCAAACGGAATACCTTACCAGCTTTACAAGAAATGTCCCAAGGTGCTGGAGTGGCTCCACAGGCTGCTGCGATCGGCTTGGAGAAACCAGAAGATCAGCGGCCAGTGGATGACGGCAGATGGTGTGTACATCCCCAAAGAGCAAAACTCAAGTGACATTAGCCAGTTCAGGCCAATATCACTACTGAACGTCGAAGGGAAAATCTTCTTCTCTGTCATGGCAGCAAGGCTGACCAAGTACCTGATGGAAAACAAGTACTTGGATGTGTCAGTCCAGAAAGGTGGCATCCCAGGCGTGGCGGGCTGTGTAGAACACGCCACAATGATCTGGGACGCAATCCAAAAAGCAAAAACAGAAAAGTAGTGTTACTAAAGCTAAAAATCCTGGGCGTGTTGAGGCTGGTCGTAAACTAGCTGAATGGAACAGACTGCAAAAAGCAAACCAAGCAGCAAAACAAAAATTATTAGATAGTAATACAACATCGCCACCAGCACCGCCACCGCCACCAACAACAACACAATCAAACTATAAGATATATTATTATGTATTGGGGGGCGTTGTTGCTGGTGGGGGGTTTTTAACATACAAGTGTCTAAAACCATACTTAACAACAAAGTCACAAATCCCCACAAAAACAGTAAAAGAAGAACCAGCTTCTGCAAAAAAAAATACAACCTCCTGCTGTAGACCCATTTGTAATGAATTAGTTTTTTAATAAATTTGTTTTTAAGTACAAGTAAAGTACTAGTTAAGTACAAGTAAAGTCAGTTATAGCAAGTAAAGTACAAGTAAAGTACAAGTAAAGTACAAGTCATGTTAAGTACTCGTTAAGTTCTTTGGTTAAGTACATGTAAAGTACTTGTCAAGTTCTTGTCAAGTTCTTAACTTAAGTCGGTCAAGTTCTTAAGTCATGTTCTAGGCCAGGTTATGTTATAGACCAAGTCAAGTTCTTAAGTTAAGTTCTTCTACCACAAGTTAATCTTTTAAAGTACGTTCTTAATCTTTTAAGTCAGTTCTCCAATGGCCTATAGCGTATGAAAACTTTGGATTAACGTAAGTTCGCTTGTTATTGTTAGAGACTAGTGATTTCTTATTAACAGCAGTTGTGTTTACTTGATGAAGAGTAGAGCGCAGATTAACATTTGTGTGATGAAATACTTTGTGTTCAAAGAGAGCCTGCTTGTAGTTGTCGTGAGTTATATATTTTTTTACAACTTCTTTACCTACACCCTTAGCTTTCTTCATTACAGAAGTCTGGCTAGCAACGCTATACATCTTTGACCGTAGACCAACATATTCTTGTATAACTGTCCCATTAAGTTCGTCTTTAAACTTTCCAATTACTTTCTTGTTTACAGTTGAATGTAAAGGGCTGTCTTTTGGGTAGTCACATGTGTCGTACCATCCATCAGCTCCTTTAGCTACTTCTACTTCTAGGTCTTTGTAAAAATCTTCTGTGGGGATGTCTAGAATAAAAGAGTCAGTGTCTGTGTAAAGAACTCTAGAATCTGGGTACAGCGGTTTAAAGTAGTCATACAAAAATTCTAGCATTAACAGCTTAGACAACTCTAACACAGTAAACCCAATAAACACCGGCTTGTCCAACTTCACATTCTGTTTCTTCATCATAATGCCAACCAGGCAGCCGTTAAATTGTCTAAAGTCTTGGTAGTTAGGTTTAAAGACTAGCTTAATTGCTCTTTGTTCATTTGTAACTAATCTTACATCTTTACGCTTGTGTGGGTTTTCCATGGTTTTGCCAAAACAACTGTTGTTCATTAGTTTAAAAAAGTCTTTTTCTGAAGCATCAGTGGCTTTAGTCCTAAGATCAGTATTCTTCATGATGTATGGCCTCATAAAGGGCTCTTGGTCAAAAGTAATTATTCTATGAACAGCAGTAAGTTCTAGCCCATGTCTTAAGTAAAACTGTAGCAGTCTGTAATGACATACGTACTTAGTCTTGTGGCGAAGATTGGGCACAAGTTTAGGTGGTTCTGTAGGAGCCATCTTTAATCTTTCTGCTGCTAGGGGGTAATCGTTATGAAGATCATGCAATTCTGTAGGATATTCTAAGTCTACCTCTAAGATTAGTCCTATTGGATAATCAGGTGTAAGAATTGACAACGCCTTTAACACAAAATTAACATCAACGGGTCCGTACATTTTAAAGTTTTTTTAGTGGGAGTGTCTGGCTCATAGCCCACACCATACAGATTGTTGGCGTCTAAGTACATTAGATAGTTAGATGGTTTAGTTGGGTCATAGTCATCTAAGTACTTGTTGTTGGCTTTGCAGTAAGGATGTGAAGCCATGCTAATGCCTCCCCTTAGGCCGTCTTCAATCATCTGGAGTGTAGCCAGATCAGATATTAAGTCAATCTCAATGTTTGTAGACTTTAAGAAGGCGTCCCAAGAAAGGCCTGGGCAGAAATGTAATGTGATGAATCTAGGCCGTAATGTTTCATGCATGTAGATCTGTAATTCTGAAAGACGTCTGCCAATAAACACACGTCAGCCAATAAATATTGATCATGATAATCGCCCATTGTTTGGCAGTGTAATTCTGTCCAGGCTTTCTGTGCGTATTCATAGTCAGCGTCAGTTATGCCTTTGCCTGTAAGACGGCTGTAAAAATCGTCTTTATGTGGTAGGGCTGGCTCATCAAACCTGTCCCACGAGTCCCTGTATTCATAAGGGTAAACGCCTTTACATACTAAAGATGGGTCAAAATATTGTTCAGTTATTGGGAAGTCATGTAAAGATCCTGCTAATTTATCCAAACTCCCCATCAGATGTTGGGCAGAGTCATAGAAGGACAGATTGTCAATAGTAAAAGTCATGTACTTTTCTGATGATTGTGCAATGCAGTCCACCCTCTTGCATTCAGAATTTATTGCTTGCATGATGAAATGAGAATCATAGCCTCGTAAGTTATGAAAGAAGATAGGCAGTTTCCATGTCTTGGGGTCAACCTTAAGTTGAAGATTACAACTGTTGTGTGCAGCTCCTCTGAATTTTCCAGTAATGTGATCGTGGTCTCTTACAGTGTCACCTAATAACTTGCATTTGCATATCCAACAGTGTTTAGATGATTTATAGCGCCTTTGATCTTCAGGAGTCATAACAATGTCTGAGAGATTCAGTTGATTGGAGAATTGATTGCGAAGTTGTTTCATCTGATATAAAAATTTACTAGCTGCGTTGGGGCCTCTGTAAAGTTCTGGTTGTGTGTGTTGGCCATCTGATCTAACAACAACAAAAGCATAAGAACAAATCTGATGGTGGGTTAATAAAGATGTTTTTTGTTCTTCTAGTTGTTGTGGTCCATAGTACTGTGGCAAGATTGCTTCAAAGTCAGCATAAACTACGTATGGGGATTTCTGCATTTTGTGTACGTTTTTAAACCTAACTTTAGACCCTGGTGGGGGTGTAAGAAGTTTAGTTTCACAGTCTACAAAACTTTTACAATGATTTCTGTGTTTGGCAGCTGCTTCTACAGTGGGGATTCTGACCAAACACCTTCTACAAAGCCCTTGTTTAGATGTGTCCTTTGTAGTATAAGCCATAAGTCTGCTTATTGTTCTGATTAATACATAATGATTCTTAGAACCGTCTGTAAACAACAACAGGTCTACATGATTCTTAAGCGAGTCACCAAAAGTGGGGGCCTTAGGAGAAATCCATAGAGGTTGTAAATTGTTTACTACAGACCATGTGTATAGGCTTACAGTTATAGGCTTGTTTTGCTCTTCAAACTGGCTTATGCTTTTTATGCTTACTGGAAAGTTTATGTTATTAAAGTTCAGCTCATTTATATATTGTTCATACTTAGTAATTCTGCTTGCATGATTTTTAACAGGATGTAAATGCGCTAAAACGCACCACATAAAACACAAGTTGTCAGAATTTTTTATGTTTAGGACTGTTCGTTTTGACTGTAACTCTTTTGGGAGAAGAAAGTAAGAATTGTCAACTATAGGATAAAACTTTGTTTGTTTTAATCTGATTTCAAGGACTGTTCGTTCAGACCATCCAGACCCCCTTAGCTTAGCCTCTTCACTTGCATGGTTAAACTGTGTAAGCATGTAATCAGCCCATTCAGAATTAAAGTCGTAACAGTTGATTACTTCTGTTTAGTTGAAACCCAGACTTGTATACTACTACCATCAGGCGTTATATAATCAATCAGAATGGCCAACAACACTTTTACTGGTGGGTCAATTTGAAGAGACTCTGGGATTTTAGAGATAGCATGTGCTACGCTTTCATGAACTTCTATGGGGTTAATAATGTCCATGTCTAATTCACTAAACATATTGTCTAATTGTTTGTCACTGCCTTCCAACAGCACGTTGTTGGGCGGTTTTTCAAACTCAGACTCACTTGTGGGGTTCATTTTTAAAGCCACAATATTTACGTAAATAAAAAAATAAATGTAAATAAAACTAAATAAAAGTAAATTCAGCTGTTATTTATTATTCATAGATCATTTCTAATCGTAAAAACTGATCAGGTTTAAAAGTAACAGTTACTCCTTCAAGGTCATTAGACACATGCAGGTCAGCATCTTCGGGGGCAATATTATCAAGTAAAATGGCAAAAAGCTTTATAACTGGTTGAGGCCAAGACTCTGGGATTTTACTAACGGCTTTCAATACGCTTTCTCGTATATTTAAGCATTCAAAAAGTTCTGTTATAAATTCATCAAACATGATCTTTAACTCTTCTTTATCAACTCCTGCATTAATCGCCCACCCAAACTCGTCAAATATTTCTGTAAGCTTTATAACTACGTAGGGGTTCATTTTTTAAACCCAAATAAAAACAGCAATTAAAAAAATTAATTAAGTAAGCCGCTTCTCTTGTTTACGCAAGAATCAGAAGAGAAAAAAGTTTATGTAATATAAAAATAGAGGGATTCAGTGAGCATTTGTTATTGTTAGTTGTAAAAATTGATCTTGATTAAAGTGAATAGTTACTCCTTCAGGGTCAGTAGAAATAGTCAGATTAGCATCTTCAGGAGCCATATAATCAACTAAAATGGCAAACAACTTTATAACTGGTTGGGGCCAAGAATCTAGTATTTTACTGATGGCGTGCTTTACGCTTTCCCGCATTTTTATACGCTCAAAAAGATCAGTAATTAATTCTTCAAACCCGCTCTTTAACTGTTCTTTATCAGCCCCCCGCCCCCTCTCCAACTCCCAAAGTCTAAATATATTACTAAGCTCTGTAACTACTTCGGTCTTCATTTTTTAAACCAAATTAAAAACAACAATTAAAAAAATTAAGTAAACCGTTCCTCTTGTTTGCACAAGAATCAGAAGAGAATAAGGGTAAATAACACAATAACAGCACGGCAGGAGCATAACACACAATCAATACTGCAGACGCTAGCCGCAGAGGAGTAATAATCAATACTGCAGAAGCTGACTGCGGAGAAGGCAAAGATCATCTATAGGAGCCAAGCGTTACTTATTTTGTCAAACAAACACAGTGACGCAGCAATCACAGAATGATGTTACACACAGAAACGCAGCACTTTCGATTTCATCAGGTTAATGTATTCACTAAGGTTAGCACATGCGCACTGAAAAATGTCACGCTTCTTCCGGTTTGCTAGTTTTCAGAAAAGTTTTTACGTGACAAAAATGTTCAGTGCCCAGACTCGTGTGGCTGGAGAGCAGACGACAGCTGTGGGCCTGCAATCAATATTAGCCGTGCGAGTAAGCAGCAAGTGAATCAGTGGCAGTGGGGCTGCAATCAATATTAGCCGGGCTGGCGAGAGAGGTGCAGGCAGTCATTCAATCCTGCGAGCGTTGATTGTTAGATAACTAGAGAGAAGAGAACTATAAAATAGGCATTCTGGCTCACCCACCTCCGCCAGCTCCAACCGGCTAAAGCCGGTTTCGCTGTTGCTCCGCCGGCTTACCCAGAATGCCTATTTTATAGTTCTCTAATAGTAAACACTTTACAAACATACATAATGTGTAGGATTATCTGTTTTATAGTTCTCTGTCACTGGACCGTTAAGAAGTAAACAAACAAAACAATGGGGACTTGGTTAACCATGCCTTTATTCTTAGGAGGGCTATTTGTCAACCAAGTTGGGATTTCATTCTATTGTGAGGAATGACTGGCTATTGAAAGCTATCTGAATAGGGAGTGTCTGAAAAGGGGTGGGATGTGTGTTTACACAAGCGTAGAATCGTGGCACGTTGTTGAAGATTATTCTAAGCAGCCACCAAGTGCACTTATCAAAAGCTTGATTCAACAAACAAGACAATTGTATAAAGTACACCCGGCGGCCGCCTGAATAGGCAGCCTGTTGAATAGGACGTGACAAAGCGACGGTCCACCTAGACCGCGGCCGTTAAAGCGTGGCTTTCTGCTATAGGCTGTGACGTGTGCCTGTTTAATATTCATTTCACGCGCTCTAGCTAGAGCGCGGCCGTTCCCTGCTGTGGCTCTTGAGAAGATCGTGTTTCAAGCTGCATTGGTAGTTGAATGGGAGTGGACCAATACTGCCTTATCTCCTCACTATATGAAAACATTGCTTTTAGTTCTTTTCTCATGGAGTAGACTTCAATGAAATAGCAATTCTTGATGAACGGTTTGTGATTCAAGAAGTTCTATCTCAGAAGAGATACTGTCTTGCGACATAACACAACACTTTCTAACTGAAAACACGACTGCACTGCACACCCGCAAATGACAAGACAGCTAGGTTCAGTTGCTAACAACACAAGTGCTGGGCGGAAATGTCGTCACTGTTACTAATCAGCTGATTCTATCTAGTCTTGTGATTGGGGGAAGGTAAGAAACATGTTTTGATATGTTTAGAAATTTAGCCGCCTAAATTTATACAATGACGTCTAACGCCTGTACTGAACGACGCCGTCTAAATTTATACAATGCCGCGTGGCGGCCTGCAGTAAACGACGCCCTTACATCCGTTATGTGTAACTCAACACGAACCCGGAAACAGTGCGACGCTTCGACTCGGCTATTGTGCAGTTGAGTAAGCCGTGGCTAGACATGTCTGACCTAGATACTACATAAAGGCAGAAGGGAGTTGTCTCCCTGGAAAAGAATGTAACAATTAATTGTGAAAAAAAATCGTCATTAAGTCGTTCTAGGTTCTTATTCAAGTCGGCATCACGTTCTTATTCAAGTTCTTATTTAAGTTCTTAACAAGTTTTTATTCAAGTTCTTAACAAGTCAACATCAAGTTTTTAACAAGTTCTTATTCAAGTACTTATTCAAGTACTTATTCAAGTACTTATTCAAGTTCTTAACAAGTCGTCATCAAGTCGTCATTAAGTTCTTATCAAGTCGTCATTAAGTTTTTATCAAGTCGTCATCAAGTTCTTATCAAGTTCTTATTTAAGTTTTTATCAAGTCGTCATCAAGTCGTTATCAAGTTCTTATTCAAGTCACTTATAATTATTTATTAAGTTCTTGAAATATTACTGCATATCAAATTGATCAAAATGATCTTTTGTTGTTGGCGGTTCTGGTATTCTTTTTTGTTCAGATTTTGTATTTAGTGGCTGTGATTTTTTGGGCTGCTTTGGTTTTTGCTGTCTTTCTTTATATGTTTTATAAACGTAATAACCGCCCCCACCAACAGCAATGACGCCAAAAATGCCAACTCTTTTAATCCAAATAATCCATGACGACTTTGGTGTTGTAGGTCTTGAATCAGCTTGTGTATTTACAGCTGGCGTTGGCGGTGTTATGTTTTCATTATGAGTTATATTCTGTGATTGCAACATTAATTTTTTTTGTTTGTTCCACTCTGCTAATTTTTTTCCTGCTGCAACACGCCCAGGATGAGGAGGCTTTTTACTGGTCACTTTCTCCATCAACGTTTTCTGATTCTGCTGATTTTCTGGCTCGGTCATTTTGAAGGGAAACAAAATCTATATGATTAAAAGTAATTAATCCCATGATTAATGGCGATAACAATGTTCCAAATCTGTAATATAGATCACATCCTAGAGACTCTAATGACTTTGTTAAAACTGGATCCTGCGTTAAATCATACATAAAATCTTGTTCAGAATCAATGGGCGCAAATCTACTAACTAGTTTAGTGTACAAACTAAGAACCGTTTGCCCAACACTTTTTACCATTCTTGACCCCAGTTGCGCTTCATACCTGTTGTGATACTTTACAATGTCTTGTGGCGACATTTGTTGAATCTGTTCTATGCTGAATTCATTTCCAAGGTACTGTTTTGTTTTTCCACATGCTGCTAAAGAATACAGCCTTTCCTTTTGGCGCATAATAGCTTGGTCATCAACTTGATCATTTGTAATCATAAGTTCAGGAAGTAAATCATCGCAGTTCATGTTTTATTAATAAATAAATATTATTTTATTTTTTAAAAATGAGCACCGAAAAAACTATTACTAACCTTGTATACCATTCTGCTGTTATTGGAGGCCTAAGTGTAGGATACACAATGCTTGGTAAAAGCCTGTTAAAAATAAAACCAGCAGATCTTGGCAAACTAGACTTTGAAGACTCAGCAAAGTTGATTGCTGTTATTACAGCTTCATTTGCTACGAAAGATTTTCTAGTTAAGCAAGGAATAATTCCAGACAGTATCAATATGTAAAATTAAAAAAATACATTTATAAAAATGGCTTCACTCGTAATGATGATTGGTGGCGCAGTGGTCAACGCGCTTGCTTTCAGCGGAAGTAATTACGCGTTTAGTAAACTACAAAATAACGATGAGAGAAAAAGACATAACAGAGCTATGGAGCAACTAGCCGCAGCACAAGATACCTATGAAAAGCAAAGAATGGAGCAGTTAGATTTTATTAACGACAGACTTAAACAACAGGGACATGCAGCTTACACATTTAAAGATGTTGACCAGGCAATAAAAGAATATTTTC
>JAMYXO010000649.1:37500-40771 GCA_033310375.1 Conus canariensis | reverse complement strand
ATCATGTTCTTATGTCATTTCAAGTTGACGTCATAATTTTACGTTGACGTCACTACTTCTTTCATCATCATCATCATCATTATTTATTATCATTATTATTTTTTTTATTATATTATTATACTGTTAGGTATCATTATTGTTATTATTATTATTGTTGTTGTGGTTGTTATGATTTTCACTCGTATTGTTACCTTTCCAGCAGCCTGATTCCAATCCATTTTGCGTCTAATTTGAGAAGATAAATAATCGTTCGTTCTCCTTTTCCATTTTCTTGAATTTTTTGTTTGTTTTGCCTAAAGAAACCAAAGAGGTCAAAAACGCGTCGCGTTGTGTCTTGTAATTTGTTTGTCTCTTTCGTTCGGCGAAATAGTCCTTTTCGTTTTTTTAAGTTTATTTCCTAAGCTAAGCAATATAAACAGATTGTCCATTCCTACCTCCCTACTGTACGATGCAGCTTGACAGAACTCCTAAGGGAATCAGTGTAGCAGAGTCTGTCCATGTGTCACATCAGAAAAAAAACAACAGTACAGTCCCCGTTCATTTTTTATCAATTAAATAAAGGAAGATGCCTCGGTGCGTTTTGTTTTGTTTTGTTTTTACATCATCTAGGACTTTTCTAGAGATCAATATGTTCAGAGACACATCTGTTAAGTGGACGAAATTCCATCCGGATTTTCCTGTTTAGCTGCATAGCATAATTCATGATAGAGACATGACGAACAGACACGCCAATCCTTTTTTTCTTGCCCCATTCTCCTTCAAACAACTCTATACTACAAAGGTATTTTCAGCCCATGAACCAAACTATCCTGCAACATTAAACCCACTTCAGGGTCAAGCTGGTTATAAATTCATTTTTGGAGTTTGAATGACAGGGATTCAAATTGGTGGCACTCCACCTCGCATGTAGCCAGCAGCCATGTGAACACGAGCGGGATTTGGTCTGAAGGAGAAATTATTAGTCGTTATTAAGATCTAAAAGTGCCATGTTCATAGCTGAAATTGATTATGCGCGCGCGCGCGCGCGCGCGCACGCACACACACACACACACCCCACACACAAAACACACACCAAACACACACACACTACACACAGGCGCGCGTGCACGCGCACACACGCACACACACACATGCGAAACGCACACAAATACGCACATACACACGCGCATGCGCACACACACCATGCACACACACACACAACTACATGCACACACAAACACACACACACACACACACACACACACACAACACACATACACACGCACACAAACACACCCCACACACACACACACACACACACACACACACACACACACCACAACACACAATGCGCGGGGCGCACTTGCGCAAGCTCGCACACACATTCACACAAGAGAGAGAGAGAGAGAGAGGAGAGATGTGAGGGAGAGAGAGAGAGAGAAGGAGAGAGAGAGAGAGAGAGTTTTAAAGCTAAAAAACCGGTCTTGTGGTAAAGGTCGGCGGCCTTATTGAAAGGGTAAGCACACATAAACAAAGCAAACAAAACAAAACAAAACCAAGCAAAACAAAACAAGAATGGCTTGTACAAATTAAACAAGTGAACCCAACAGCATGTTACGAATATAGAATGAAAACAACAAACTTACTAAGACTCATCACGCAGTTACCTTTGTGCGGTGTACATATATGGTTAAATTTGATTTTGGGGACACTCATGATTTGCCAAACATCATATCTAAATGGCTGAAAACGTGTTCAGCTGCCGCGCATTTTTTACTCGACCACAGAGGAGAGAGAGGAGAGAGGAGAGAGAGAGAGAGAGGAGAGAGAGAGAAGAGAGAGGAGAGAGAGAGAGAGAGGAGAGAGAGAGAGAGAGAATACGAATATTTTTTATTAGGGTAAACATATACGCTGAAAGTTTCTTTCACACTATGCTCTTAAAGAAATCAGGTATTCAGCGAAATAAACACATACACAATGCAAGATTACGAGGAAAAGGGAAAACAAAATTGAAACAAAACCAAAATACAGATAATCAACACCGGTTCAAAACATCCATGTCAATGAAAAAACACATATTCCTCTCCCTCTAACGCAAACAAGAGAGAGTTGGAGGAGAGAGAGAGAGAGAGGAGAGAGAGAGAGGAGAGAGGGGAGGAGGAGAGAGAGGAGGAGAGAGGAGAGAGAGAGAGAGAGAGATTGACAGGTGTGTTATGAGTACAAATACGTACATAGGCCCTCAAACTGAAGAAATAGTAAAACATCAAAAAATTTGGGCTGTCAAGAAGGAACCTGTGATAAGATGGTTTGAATGGCACAAGCTCTTTTTTCATTCTTTTGATGATCATAACTTTCAATCCATAGTTACTGTCTCCATACGTGAAGGATGACATGATTAAATCTGTTGTTAGGCGGGGAATGAAAAAATTCATCTTTATCTCGTACACTTTTCACTGCGAGTGTGTCGCAAAGATAGTGGAGGTGCACGTTTGTTCATGATTTTTTATATGAAAACGGCTTTATTTAGTCGTCATCTTACATTTAAAAAAGGAGAATATCAAATAATGTTGTACATTTACTGAAGAGACGATGATTTGAGAAGTACAAAACTTTATACAAGGTCTATACAAACTCCGAGTGGCTTTAGAACTTGTAACTCGCGGACGCCCCAAAGCTGTTGAGAGAGAGAGAGGGGAGAGAGAAGAGAAGATGCGAGAGAGAGAGAGAGGAGAGAGAGAGAGAGAGAGACTGCGCGTGCGGGCATGATCATATGTATATGTGTGCCCACATATCGTGTGTGTGTATGTGTGTGTGTGCGTGTGTGCGTGCGTGCGTGCGTGCGTGCGTGCGTGTTTGTGTGTGTGTGTTGTGTGTGTGTGTGTGTGTGTGTGTGTGTGGTGTGTGTGTGTGTGTGTCTACTAGAGAAACCAGGCGATTTGTTTCATTTCGCCTATTCACAAACTGATGTTGGATTAAATGTCACGTGCATGGCTCGTGAATCAGTCACATGCACTGCTTTCTTCCTGTCCTTTAACAATACGGAATTACGCTTTCAGAAACCTTTTTCTTTTAAATGGCTGCTTCACAAACGCTTTCATTCATCAGACTCCATATTTGTGGAGACATCAACATGGAATCCTCTTGAGGAATTCATATATTCAACCAATGAAAATGTTACTGTTAAAACACTTGATTCAGCCCAATATCTACAGCCATATCAGTGCTTTTGATGTGGATGATAATACCTCCTACACTTTCTGTGTTCGGGACTTTTGGCAATGTGATAACTGGG
>JAMYXO010000649.1:7500-32500 GCA_033310375.1 Conus canariensis | reverse complement strand
CATAGACTACGCTTGCAAGGATGACAACACTGTCAGTGTCCAGAGTTAGCTCCTGAATAGTCTTTGCACCATACTCCAATGCATGAACCACATGAACCACGATCCTGGTGTCTGCCTCCTCATGATTGCAGTTTTGCATGCTGATGCCAGCACCAACAGTACCACAGCTTGCCCTGACGAAACATACACAGCCTTTGCTGGTGGCCAGGTGAAGTCCTTAACCTTGGAATTCAAGAAAGAAAAACAGCTCCTCAAGACAGGTCAGACTTGGTATTTAACAAATGGAGCTTGCCAAAGTCAGAAAGAGAGGGAGGAAAGGACTGTATCTCATGTTCAGAGAGCTCTTCGTAGTCACGGTCTCTATTTTGCACAGATATGTAGAGCTGGTCAAAGAATGCCACATTGTTCTGAAGTACTTTATCTTCTTACCCCTGCTTAGATACTGCCTTGCGTTGATGTTTCTTGGAGAATATAAGAGAATTCTTCTTGAGTGTGTCATGGATGGAGCAGCTGCGCACTTCAAGCACGTTCTTGACAAAGTCCTGGTACTGTTTCTTGCCTGTGTTTTCCAAGATGCGCAGTGAGGCAACAGCTGAATCATCGGCACAGTTCTTCATTTTTAGCTGTCCACCTTCAACCAGTTGAAGATTATGACACTATAAAAGGGTTTCCGGTAATACCAGAATATATATGAAGATGCTGCCAGGATCAACAGCTGATGTGGTGGGGAAGGGAAGTAAGGCTTGGGACCACCTCTAATGTGTTCAGGCCTCTAGGATGGGCAAAGGTAGACCTTCTCCTTAGTGGGTGGGATGGAAAACAGGTGCGGGAGAGGGTTGAGGGGATACAGGAGAGGGGGTGGGAAGGGCGGGGGGGGGGGGGGGGGAGGGGGAGGGGGTTATTTCCAGGATTTGAAGCTCTCCAGCAAGGCTGATGTTACTGCCTCAGCTGGAAGGTCGTTCCATTCTCTCCCAGTGCGTGGGAAGAAGCCATTCTTCCTGTAGTTCCTGTCGTAGGACTCAGTGGCGTACTGCAGAACGTGGGAGGTACGAGTGTCATAGTGATAGGTGTGGCGAGGAGGAACATGTACAGAGTCGATCATGATGTCTCCATGATGGAATTTGAAGAATGTCGACAGCCGGATCTGACGCCGTAGGTCTTCAAGCGGTGCCCGGTGAAGTTGTTCGTACATCGCACTCACGCTGGAAGTCTGACGATAGCGGTTGACTACCCAGCGCGCCGCCCTTCCTTGCACCTTTTCAAGCGCTGTTTTGTCTCCTTCCTGGTAGGGGTCCCATACTAAGCAGACATACTCCAGGGTCGGGCAAATCAGGGCTTTGTAGGCCCTCTCCTTTGTCTTGATGGATCTACTTGAGGTTCCACTTGACAAAGCAAAGGGTCTTGGAGGCTTTGTTGGCGATGTTGCTGATGTGGGGATCCCATTTCAAATTGGTAGACAGGGTAACACCCAGATACTTTTCGTCCGTGGTGGTCTGGAGATATTGGCCGTGCAAGTGCAGGTGGCCGTGCAGGTGGTAAATGGTCTTATGTTTTTCGCCAAAGTGCAGTACGTAGCACTTGTCCGGGCGGAATGACATGAGCCAAGTCTGCCCCCATGCTTCTAGCATATCCAGGTCTTCTTGGAGGATGGATCGCTAGCCTTCCGGATAGTCTTGTGGCAGGCAGTGTCGTCTGTGAAAGGTCGCACGGTTGTGGAGAGACCTGTCGGGATGTCATTTATGTAGAACAGGAAGAGGCAGGGGCCCTAGACGGAGCCCTGGGAACACCTGACTCAATCCCTACAAACACCGACGTCGCTCCATCCACCACCACTGCCTGTTGCCTGTCCGCCAGGAAGTTCTGTATCCATCCGTTCAGAATACCCCTGATACCACAGTGTTGGAGCTTATGGACTAAAAGTGAGTGGCAGACCTTGTCGAACGCTTCGGAGAAATCTAACACCACGACGTCGAGCAGTCTGCTCTTCTCTGGTCGAGAGTGATTTCGTCCATAAGTCCGAGCAGTTGGCTGACTACAAGAACGACCCCGGCAAAACCGTTGTTTGCAGTTGATATGTTTCTCAGCAAAGCTCATCAATGTGTGGACCAGTATGTGCTCGAGGAGTTTTCCAGGCACGCTCGTCAATGAAATTGGATGGTAGTTCTCTGGTCTGTGGCGCTCCCCCTCCTTGAAAATTGGTGACAACAATGTGCTCCAAGATCTTGCAGGGCACAGTTGTTAACGACACTGGTCTATAGTTGGCTGGGTCGTAGTGTTCTCCCTTCTTGAAAATCGGTGTAACGAGAGCGTCTTTCCAGTCTGATGGTACTTCGCCTGTTGAGATGGATGATTGGTAGATGGTCGTCAGTATCGGGGCCACTTCCTCTGCCAACTCCCTCAGGACACGGGGGCTGATGCCATCAAGTCCGCTTGCCTTTTGCGGAGTCTGGTTTTGCAGGAGCTTCTTGACTCCGTCAGAGGTCATGGTGATATCCCTGAGTTCAGTGTAGCTGCCGCTGACATCCTACATTTCCGCTGGAATTCTGTCTCTGTGAATGTTTTTCCCTCACCAAAGACGGAGTGGAATTGTGCATTGAGAGTCTCTGCTTTCTGTTTGGCATCCACTACCAGGCGGCCATTGACTTTAAAGGGGGCGACTCCGACTTTCGCTGTGCGCTGGTGTTTGATCAACGTCCAGAAGCGTTTCCGGCTCTGTCTTCCCTCCTCGTCCTCAGTCACTATCTGGTTAATGTATTTCCATTACGCACGTCTGATTTTGCGCTGGACATCTCGCCGTAGCTGGTGGAACTTGGCCAGCATGTCATCACATCCAAGTTTCTTCATCAGCCGGTAGGCCCGGTCCCTTTGGTTGATCAGCTTTTTCAAATCCGGGGTGATCCAGGGTTTGCCGGCTTTTCCTCCTCCGGTGATGACTTTGTGTGGGATGAATTTCTTCACTGCTTTGATCAGAGTGTCTTTAAACTTTGACCATAGTGTTTCAGTCGAGAGGCTCTCGGTTTCCCCTTCAATTTCTTGTTGGTGGTCCCGCAGAACAGTCCTGATACTGTCCCAGTCTGCCTTGTCATAGAGTGGGATGTGTCGTTGTACTTGCTTGGGCTTGGGGGCATTAACAGCTACTTCGCAGTATACCACATCATGGTCTGAAAGACCAGGCATGGTTTCCACGCGTGGAATGAGGTACGGGCTGTTTGTGCAGATCAGGTCTAAAGTGTTCTCTAGTCTGGTGGGTTCAGTCACAATCTGTTCCAATCCATTATCTTGGAGAAGGTCTGCGAACATGTTGTGGAGCTCGACATAGTGTGTTCCCGGTTTTAGCACCATCTGCTGCCAGTCGCATCCTGGTAGGTTCACATCTCCTCCAATCAAGATGTGGGCATTTGTCATTGACTCTGCTCTGTTGAGTGACTCCTGAACTCCATCAAGCTATCTTTATCCGCGGTCTTGTTGCGGTAGTATGAGCAAACATGTAGAGCTTTCCTGCCGTGCAGCTGGACTCTCACCCATACCATCTCGCAATCTGTGGCCAGTTCTGGAATGAGGCGGCTTGACAGGGTATTCCGCACGGCAACAAGGACGCCTCCTCCCTCTCTATTCCTGTCCTTACGGAACACTTGGAAGAAATCCGGGAGAATCTCTGTATCAAGAATCTCTGCATCTAGCCAGGTTTCTGTAGCTAGGATGATGTCTGGCTTCACACTGTCCAGAAACAAAGTGTTTCTGCTCGCTTTCCTCTGATGGACTGGAAGTTTATGTTTACAACTCGCAGGGGTCTGTGCTTCCACTTATCTTGCTGATTTGCTCTGGTGGATGTGGATGCATGATGAGGGGCAAATTTTGATTCAGTCGGTGTAGAGCAAGATAAGATGCCAGATGAATCTCGAGTCCAAGACCCAGACACACCAGGCCAGTCCACACCATGCAAGTCAAAGACTGTTTGACTATTCGGATTGCCACAAATGGCACAGTACCAGTGTATGTTCTCGTCATGTAGGTTTTCATATGACTGTGAGTTCAAACTTTGGCATCGTGCGTGAAACCAAAAGCTACAAGTTTCGCATTCTACACCTTTGTCCTCCCAGGTGACTGTGACATCGCATGTTCCACAAGGGTAGTGTGAGGTGTCTACTGGGCCATTCGGCGTAGGGCCAGGGTTTGGTTCTGGTGCATATGATTCTGCCAGAAGTATCAAAGCTAAGTACAGTAGCACAAGTTTTTCCTATACATTACTGATTTGGTACACAGGGTCGCATGTCAAAAGACATACTGAAAGAAGTATATAGTTTCTATAAAACATTATACACAGAACATGCTGTAGAAAATTGTGATATAAAAGATTTGGTGAAAGACATCCCCCATTTAAATGAAACAGAAGCAGCGGACTTAGAAGGTCTTATTACATTGGAGGAAGCGACATATGTCTTAAAGACAATGAAAAATAATAAAAGCCCCGGTTCCGATGGCTTTACTACTGAATTCTTTAAAGTCTTTTGGAAACAGATTGGTGTATTTGTCGTTAGAGCATTAAATGCAAGTTTCAAGAAAGGAGAGCTGTCATGTGTACAAAGAGAGGGAATCATTACATGTATACCAAAAGGTGATAAATCCAGACAGTACATAATAAACTGGAGACCTATTTCTCAGTTAAATGTCGTTTATAAGATAGGATCCTCTTGCATTGCCAACAGAATAAAATCTGTGTTGCCTAAAATCATAAATGAAGATCAGACCGGATTTATTAGAAATAGATACATCGGCGACAACATAAGATTGATGTTTGACACTATATCCTATTTAGATGAAAATGATCTGCCTGGTTTGTTGTTAAACATAGACTTTGAAAAAAGCCTTTGATTCGATTAATTGGGAATTTATGTCTAACGTCCTAAAGGCATTTGATTTCCAAAGAGATATTTGTAGATGGGTAAGCACATTCTACAAAAATATCAAGTCTTGTGTTATTGTGAACGGACAGGTTTCACATTGGTTCGATATTAAAAAAAAGGATGTCGACAAGGAGACCCAATTTCACCATATCTGTTCGTAATTTGTGTTGAAATATTAGCCATTATGGTAAGGGAAAATCAAGATATTCAGGGAATCAGAATGAATGAAACTGAATTTAAGATATCTCAATATGCTGATGACACTGAGTTTTTACTAGCAGGGGATAAGAAATCCTTTGAAACTTGTATCGAAGTTCTTTTAAGATTTGACTGTGTCTCAGGTCTTCATATGAATTTAAGTAAAACGAGCGCAATTTAGCTTGGAAATGTAAAACATAGTCAAAACCACCACATGGACCACTTTGAAATTGTATGGAATCCACAAAAATTTAGAGTACTTGGTATATGGTTCACAAATGACTTGAAAGATTGCATAGAAATAAACTACGCAGAAAGACCAGCAGATGTAAATCATTTGTTCAAAATTTAGGTAAAACGCCAGATTACGCACCTAGGTAGAATAGCAATTTTGAAATCCATCATCCTTTCAAAGTTGACTCATCTTTGGCTGTTTCTACCAAACCCACCAGATGTTTTCTTTCAAACATGCCAGAAAATATGTTACAAGTTTGTGTGGAATAAAAAAAAAAAAAACAGAAAAAAATCAGTCGAAAAACAGTGCATAAAAGCATACGGAATGGAGGTATTGGCCTTCCTGATATAAAAACCTACGTCACATCTTTAAAACTATCCTGGATCCGTAGGACTGAGAGATCAAACCACAAATGGAAACATGTTCTTCTCAGTAATTTTCCTCATTGGCCTCATATGAGTAAACATGGTCCAGAGATTATCTCAAAATTTACAAAATATAATCCGTTCTGGGCAGATGTCCTTGAAGCTTACAAACTTTTTTTTATTACTAATGTCTGCCAAAAAATCGCTGAACTACTTGCTGAACCAGTTTGCTTCAACAAAACGTATTCAAGTTCGGAAAAGACGCATCGTCTCTAAAATGCTTCAAAACAAAAGTGTCTATTATCTGGCACATTTTTTTTTATTTTTTATGATAATGGTCAGTTTCTTTCCCACGGACAATTTAAGGAAAAATATGATGTCAACATTGATTTTCTAACTTATACAGGGTATAAGTTAGCAATAATTGAATTCATGAAAAGATTTGACATTACCATCGAAAACAACAAATGTATTACTTCTCCATTGTGTTATAAGATATTGTTTGCCACTTATAAAGGTTCAAAGACTTATTACCATATACTGATTGATAATCAGTTGAGAGCTCCGTGCTGTGACAAATGGGACATCAAACTTTCACAAGCTCATGACTGGAATTCATGCTTTTTTATGCACATAAGATTACAGATGTAAAACTTAAGTGGTTTCAGCTAAGAATAATTCACAGGTGTTTGGGTACAAATGTTATTTTGAAAGAAATCGGTGTTACTGATAATGATAAATGCAGTTTTTGCGGATTATTTAAAGATTCTATTGACCATATGTTTTGGAAATGTACTCATGTCAAATGTTTTTGGAGTAGGTTAATTGATTTGGTAAAAGAGAAATGCACTCATGCACAGAATATACGCCTAACAGTCTCTCATACTTTTAGGTTTCGACATAACAATCGCAACTGATTACATTTTTTACTTCATTATTCTTCTAGCAAAACATTACCTATATAAGTGTAAGTTAGAAGGCAGTCTTCCACATGTAGCAGTTTTCTTGAACATTTTGACCTATAGATATAGAATTGAAAAATATAACTCATACTTAACCATGAACCACGTGGATTTTCATGCCAGATGGCTTGCTTATGAAGCTTGCTTATGAAGGGGGGGGGGGGGGGGGGGGGGTGGTAGCTGAAAAGTAGGTAATGCGGTTAAAGCGACGTAGTCCCACACTGATGAAGCACACGAAAGAGCGACAATTGCCTCCCTTAAATCCAGCGCGCGCGCGGCGCGCGCGCGCGCGCGTGTGTGTGTGGGGGGGCGGGGGGGGGGGGGGAGGGGGGGGGACAGTTAATATCAATTTTCATTAGAACCATTGATTTATCTGTATATTAATTCATTTTCAATTAATGGTGATGCGTTGGTGCTACGCCATGAAACAAACACGCACTTCGCTACACCACAGATTCATGGGACCTCAGCCTGGGGAACCGCGGGCTTTTGATGCCCATGGCTATGCAATGTGGATGGATGAAGAGAATGAGATGCTTGTCTCATGCCCGATCCACGGACACGCGTGTTCATGTGGGAAGGAGGCGGTGGGTGTAGTCAATGGTCTGTGTAGTTAAAAAAACGACAAAAGTCGTGTATTCTGTGGTGCCCTTACACTCGGGTGAAGAAACGGTGGCATTCCAATGTGTCTGAGTCACCTTTGTTAGTCTTCTTTGATGCTTCTTCATCAACATCCTGGAAGCCGTGCCGAGACATAGGTGTCCAAGGTTTTAATATGCTGCTACTTGAAATTTTTTTTCAAAACCACATTGGGAGTTCGTGCGCAAGGTGTGCGTGCGCGAGCGTTAGTACGTGCGTGCGTGCTTTAGTGGTGTGTGTGTGTGTGTGTGTGTGTGTGTGTGTGTGTGTGTGTGTGTGTGTGTGTGTGTGTGTTGTGTGTGTGTGTGTGTGTGTTGTGTGTTGTGTGTGTGTGTGTGTGTGTTGCCAGTAATATTTTACTTTTTGACTACATCAACAGATCTGAACTCCCCCCCCCCCCCCCCCCCCAAAAAAAAAAAAAAAAAAAAAACCGGCTGAAAAGGGTTTATAACTGGGTCTAGAGAGAAATGTAACAATTTTTATAAAGTAAATTAACACTGAATCATTGCGACTGGGGAAGTACGTGGAAATTCTGGGCATTACTTTGTTGGTAATGATGTTAGCGCAGCTTCTGAAACAAGAGATAAAAAAAAAACATATACTGTGAGTAAAATTACGATGGCACAGCACTGGGTAATATTGGTTCCATGAGGAGGTTTAAGTGTGATATTCTTTTTGACTGAATCCATAAATAAATTGACAACAAATATCCCGTGGAGACTGACATTTTGTTTAATACATGAAAGAGAGAGAGAGAGAGAGAGAGAGAGAGAGAGAGAGAGAGAGAGAGAGAGGAGAGAGAGAGAGTCATGAGAGAGAGAGAGAGATGAGAGGAGAGAGTGAGAGTGGGGGGGGATAGAAGATGCAAGGGAGGCAATCATAGCCCCGTGGTACCCACTTGATCAGTGTTTGAGTTACTTTCCTTTGGGCTCACACCTTGTGTTGTGTGTGTGTGTGTGTGTGTGTGTGTGTGTGTGTGTGTGTGTGTGTGTGTGTGTGTGTGTTGTAGTGTGTAGTGTGTGTGTGTTTTAAAAGGCAAGAAAGAAAACTGCGTTACTGCGAGTCTTAACTGGAATCCCTCTAATAAATCATCGATCTAATCTTATCCATGTTGCTTTAGGGACAGTTCGTTCGGTTGTAAGTTGCGGTCAAGAAGTCTTTTTTACTGCACGAAAGACAGATGCACATAAGTTAACTAGTATAGCACTTAAAATTGCTATGGGGCTTCTAAAATGGGCATCAATTGATATAATTACAGAGAGGCAGGCGTTTTGCCTTTAAATGAACATAGGATGCTCTGTGTTTGTAGCTACTCAGCACGAGCAAACCCGGTCCTACTCACGCAGACACATCAAGACGCTGCATTGTATACAATTGATTTTGACTATTACACTTTACATGGCAATTACTCTTTGTTCATTGCTAAGAAACTTCAGACGATTGTTGAAACATCAAATTGGGGGGTCTTATATAAAAAGATAACAGAGATAGAGAGACAGAGACAAAGACAGAGACAGACAGAGACAGAGAGTGCTGATTGAGAATGTCATTTCGAAAGCAAACTGTATAATTTCATGCAAGCACACGTGTGCGAACTCTGCATGGTGTATATGAGTGAGTGAGTGAGTGACAGTGTGTGTGATTGTGTGTGTGTGAGAGAGAGAGAGAGAGAGAGAGAGAGAGAGAGAGAGAGAGAGCCTGTGCGCGCGCTTGTGTGCCTGCGTGTAAGAGAGCATCGGACAGAAGGGGAAAAGGAGAGTGAGTACATGCACGAGCGCGCGCGCTCATGTGTGTGTGTGTGTGTGTGTGTGTGTGTGTGTGTGTGTGTGTGTGTGTGTTGTGTGTGCGTGCGTGCGTGCGTGCGTGGTGTGTGTGTGTGTGCTCGCGCCTGCGCGCATGCGTATGTGTGTGTGGAGTGCGCACCCACACGCACACACCCACACACACACACCCACCCACACACACACCTACATGCTTGCGTGCATGCACCAGCACACATACAGTGTCACACGACACGCAGGGGCTAATTCTCGCTGGGGAAAGGACGACCAACGTAGCTGGTCGGCAGACTGGGGTGTGTGTGATGAATCAGCTCGACAGTTTCACAAGCTGGGAGAATTTTTTTTTCGTCGTGTATATATATATATATATATATATATATATATATATATAGATATAATGCTGGACAATTAAGTAGTGGGGGAAAACAAGTGCAGGCTAACAATTCTTCAGTCATTATAGTAATGACTTGGCAAAGATTTGAACTTTTAGAAAAAAAAAAAATTGAAGATGAAGAAAATGGGGGGTATATATCATAAATATGAGAAACCCTTCACTAGCTGCCTGAGGGAACCATCGCTATCCCTCCTGAAGGCACATCTATTTGTATTGCCTGCTCCTAGGCCTTTCGTCCGCTGGATCGGACTCATCAGGGAGACACGGCTGATTGTGTCTGTGCTCTTGGTGTCAAATAGAGACACACCACAGTCCATAATTCTGTGGTGTTTTCACCACCAAGAGTTCAAAAGAGAATGCAACAGCACCCCCGAAGCAGCCAGCGAAGGGTAGCAAAATGGAACAAAACGAAAGTATATATATTGATTTTCTTGCGCATTGTTAATTTGTAATCTGTTGGTACTGCTATGATAGTACATCGTAAAACATGACATTTTAATACGGCTTAAACGGACACTGTTTTTTTAAGAATATTGTGAATCATGTTTTTGATCATTCAAAATCATAACTTTTACTGCTGTTCTTGGATAATACCGCTCACTCCTACGAACACACATATGCACATCATGCATGTGCACGTCCACACCCACACGTGTGCACACATACTCGAATACACATGAACGCACAAATGCATACACACACGAACATGCGTATACGCCCACATACAAAGACACACTTATATACACACATATATGTACATATGCATATGCAGATACGTGTGAATACTTACACAAACCCACAAATCACACACACACACACACACACACACACACACACACACACACACACACACACACACACACACACACACACACAACACACACCACACCACACACACACACACACACACACACACACACACACACACACACACACATGCATACGCACTTCTGCACAGGCACACACAGGAAAGTGTGGGGAGGAAAAAAGTTGCTGAAAACTAAAGACATTATGCAAATAGTATAAAATGTAGTATAAAAAAAAGAAAGACAACCAAAGTTAGGTAGGCACTCAAGGTCCGACCAGCGCATTGTCAGATATCTGCTAAGTCGTAGCCACGAGACCCTCTTCTTCAATTCTCTCATCTTAGTTGTTCATTGTTTATTCATTTATCCATCAGCTCAAAATCAAGCGTAGTGTGGTGTAGCGAGTGCACGCAGTGACGCCCCTTGATGAAACTGAAACTGAAACTGAAAAACTGATGTCACCGATGTTTCCATACATGCATTTTTGTTTGCTCTCTATTTAGTACTGTCATCTTTGTTTCACTCATTGTCCTGGTTCTTGGTTATTCCTATGCACAATATTGTGGACCATTTCATCGTCTTTGCATGGAGCAAAATTTCAGGACAGGCATTTGTCCTGTTCGTCTCTGTTCCTGCATTCTCAACCGGGGCTATTTTCACAAAGAATGATCTAGAATGAGCTCGTTCTGTCCATGCAGACACACAAGGTGGGAACGGTCACAGAGGCACAATACTAGGGTTTGAACCTTACCCTTAGGTTATATGTTTTCAGTTCTATTCTTCCATTCAACGGCCCCACTGAGAGACACAGGCCACGATCCTTTGGATCAAATCAGTAACAACTACAACATCGCGCTTCGCCAGGACTCACTAGAAACTTACTTACGTTGTGTAAATTGTCTAAATGTCGGTAGTACTGTATGGGGAGTAGCAAATGGGTGTTCGATTGTGTGTGCTGACCATTTTGCCATGACTTTAATGACTCTGATTCTTTCTTCTGTTAACTTTATTTCCACCCTCTCTCTCTCTCTCTCTCTCTCTCTCTCTCTCTCTCTCTCTCTCTCTCTGCTGTGTGTGTGTGTGTGTGTGTGTGTGTGTGTATCTGGCTGCCTGTCTGTCCGTCTTCTCTCGGTCTCTATCTGTCAGTCTGTGTCCAGGATGGGGGAAATCGTGATGGTATTGCTTAAGTGCACTAAGTTGATGTATTATTGGTCAGGCTTAACACACCAAGGTTATCTTTGCACTCATACACGCATATGCACACTCATGCGCCCACCAAGCATTCACCTCTCTCTGGGAATGTGATGTCACGCATTCGTTTCTCTCCTAACACGACTGAGCACAAGAAATCCAATTTCTATGCTACTATAATCAAACATGAAAAAAATCCAATTACACAAAATGAACAAATCAACACATAAAAGATCAATACTTCCTAATCCCGGGTTTATAATAAAAATGACTTCTTACCTGGCCAAGTTTTCACACACACAACCACGCTTTCACACCACACCACAGTTCTTGAAAAGTCTCTTCACGTCTTCTTCAGCACTGCTTGATGGTGATGCCCTTGGTTGACTGGCTCCAGGTTTCAGGACTGGGTCTTCGTGGTCGTCTCTGGGATCTTGACGTAGAACTCTTCTTCTTCGTCTCCTTCACCCACCTCTGGGTTCAAATTCAGTTTGTCTGTCTTCACCTACCTCTGGGCTTCAAACTTAGTTTTCTTCTCTTCCAGCTTGTCTTTCCCTAAGACTTTGCTGTCTCTTCTATCTCCCAGACCACGTTTCTCTCGACCCGTTCTCTGTCCTGCCCACCCTTCTCTCTTCTCTCTCTCTCCTCTGCCTCTCTCTCTCTCTCTCTCTCTCTCTCTCTCTCTCTCTCTCTCTCTTGTGGTGTTCTTCCTTTCACGTTGTTCTCCCTCAGTTTATATAGGGATGGAAACAAAGGATTCCCCTTCGGGCCATGCCTTTGTCCATGCTGCTTCTCAAACCCCTAGTTCACAAGTACTCTGAATTCTCCATTCGCTACGTTCTTCCACACATCAGCATTTACACACATCCCTACCTAATTGATTAGCAAACAAACACTTGGCACCAGATGGACATCGAAAATTCCCGC
This sequence comes from Conus canariensis, assembly GCA_033310375.1. NCBI lineage: Eukaryota > Metazoa > Mollusca > Gastropoda > Neogastropoda > Conidae > Conus > Conus canariensis. The sequence continues at coordinate 20,098 of JAMYXO010000649.1, read as the reverse complement.
CGACTTCGGGGGCCACTTTAACACAGTAATTATCTTAAAGAGGGCTACGATAACAACATCCACGCGCATTCAACCAGCCTGACAATAGAACCATCCCAGTGACCCACGGCAATACCATCCGAACGAGTCCAAGACTCCTGCTCTTCACTGACTGTTTACAAAAGAACCTCAGCTGACTGAGTATTTAGCGCTCACTTGGTGCACCGAGGTCCTAGTGGTTACGTTCCTCTCCCCTTTCGCTGTCGGGCAGGTCCGAACTCCTCACTACCTTAGGTGCCATCTGTCACCTGACCGCTTCGTCCTCCTTGACACGGTTCGACCGTGTGCGATGGGTAAGGCATACTTGTTAATAGTTCTATTACCTATTTGTATACTACGTACAACGTCCCTTTTGCCTCTAAGCGTTTAATGCCTTTTGTGAGAGGTTTCACGCACTTGACAGTCTGTCTGTCTGTCCGTCTGTCTGTCTCTCTCACTCTCTCTCTCTCCTCTCTCTCTCTCACTCTCATCTCTCTCTCTCTCCTCTCCTCTCTCTCTCTCTCTCTCTCTCTCTCTCGAATCTGACTCTTAATATTTTCACAAACTATGCAAGCTTTATAAACCAGGCATAAAACTTTCAAATCAAGGGAGACGATCTAGGGGTATACTGTGTCTTGTTAGAAATGAGATAGTGCCTTTCATTCATGAGATCAAGGTAGATAATCCCAATGTACTTTTGTTTCTGATTGAAAAGAATTTGTTTGATTTATCAGAGAATGTTTTGTATGCGTGTTCGTATGTGCCCCCTGAAGGCTCGCCTTTTTATACCCACTTAGATATTGACAACGGCATTAATTCACTTGAAGAGTGTATTGTTGACTGTATACTTGAATATGGCAATGTGCATGTGATCCTCTCCGGTGATTTAAACAGCAGAACTGCAAATTTTTCTCCTGATATTTTACATGATGATGGATTTGGTACTAGTATTGAAAGTTGCTCTGCGTATTTTAATAGAAAATCAGCTGACCAGGTACTGAATAACTACGGAAAAAAATTGTTGAATACGTGCACTACTCTTGGTTTTTATATTCTTAATGGTGCATGTAATGGAGACCTTGATGGAAATTATACGTTTGTGTCTCAGTCTGGAAACAGTGTTAATGATTATTTCTTGCTTTCTAAAGAATTGTTCTTCGTTGTCTCGTCGTCTTGTAGATTAGTAGTTTCAGAAAGAGTAGAATCTGATCACTTACCACTTGAATTTCATTTAAATGTGGTTAAGAATGCTACCATTTCTTCTGGAGTTGAAAATGTGAATAAGTATATTGAAAAGTTTGTGTGGAATAGTGATGTAACACAGTCTTATTTGGATGCAATGCATTCTTCTGAAGTGTTAAGCTTACTTAATTATGCGTTTAATTTGATTGAACATGACTACAATGAAGCTCTGAATGTTTTTGTTGAGACTGTTAAAACTTATGGAGCTTGTTTGAAGAAACGAATTTATATTGATAATTTAAGTAAAAGTAATGACTGGTATGATAAAGAATGTAAATCAAGTAAGGGAAAAGCGAAACGTTTATTGCGAGTTTTTCGGCAAACGAAAGATCCAACCGACAGTGACGCTTACTGTGTAGCAAGAAGAGAATATAAGAATCTTTTACAGCGAAAAGAAAAAGAGCATAATGAGTTATTACTGGATAAGTTAACTGGGTCAATAAATAATCAAAAAGAATTCTGGGAAAACATGCATAGAATTTCTGTTAAAAGAAAGCAAGCTAATAATTTAACAATAGATGACTGGTCTGAACACTTTAAAAGTCTGCTTGAAAGAGATACAGTAACAGAAGAAAATTATGCGGGTATCAATAGAATCGACAACGAACAAGAGGAAAATGCTTACATGAATCGCCCTATATCTAGGGAAGAAGTAGTGTTAGCCATAAGAAAATTAAAGAATGGCAAAGCTGCCGGACCAGACGAGGTTATCGGGGAAATGTTAAAAAATGTGGGAGAGCCAGTTGTTGATTTTTTCGTCAAGCTATGTAATACATTATTTGACAAAGGTGTTTTTCCGGAAAACTGGACAAAAACCATTGTAGTCCCTTTATTTAAAAAAGGAAATCCAAATGATCCAAGCAACTACAGAGGCATATCTTTATGTGATACAAGCAGCAAGATTTATAGCACTATAATAAACAACCGTCTACAGGAATGGATAGAAGAGCAAAACCTTACAGGTGAACATCAAGCAGGATTTAAAAAAGGTTATTCCACTATCGATCATATGTTCACGCTTGTAGCCTTAATACAAAAACAATTTTGTATGAATCGTAAACTTTATGTAGCTTTCATTGATTTTGAGAAAGCTTTTGACTCTATAGAAAGAAATTTACTGTGGCCTATTCTTTTAAAAAATGGAATAAAAGGTAAGCTTTTTCGGTGTATTAATAGCATGTACAAAAACGTCAAAAGTAGAATTCGATCTGGAGATAAATTAACAGATTACATCAACTGTACACGGGGAGTGAAACAAGGTGATGTTACCAGTCCTGTATTGTTTTCACTATTCATTAATGAACTGGCATTAGAAGTAATCAGGTGTGGGAGACATGGTGCAAGGTTCACATATGATTTTTCTGAATTATTCATTTTGTTATTGGCAGATGATGTAGTTCTATTGTCTGAAACCGTTGTTGGATTACAGACGCAGTTTAATAGTCTACACCGCGCAGCCTCAGAACTTCATTTGAATGTAAACATGACCAAAAGCAATATAGTGGTGTTTAGAAAAGGTGGATATTTGGCCAACAGAGAAAGGTGGACTTATAATGGAATCCTAATACCTGTGGTGAATATTTGCAAATACTTAGGAATCTATTTTTCTACTAGACTGAGTTTTACTGCAGCATGCCGGGATCTTGTGTGCAGAGCCAAAAGGGTTTTATTATGTGTTTTGCAAAATTTGTACAAATTGAAGAATAATTCTCTTGATCTTTATCTGAAGTTATTTGATGCCCAAATTCAACCGATTGTTCAATATGGTGCAGAGATATGGGGTCTTGAAAATGCAGCTCTTTATCCTGAAAAATTACACATGTTCGCACTTAAAGGTTTTTAGGAGTGGAAATGAGAACACCAAATGACCTCATCTATGGGGAGACGAACAGGTATCCTATATATATCAATTCAGTTGTGCAGTGTATGAGATACTGGTTAAAATTAACACGACTAGAAGAGAGTAGATTACCACGGAAAGCCTACAGAATGTTATTTGATTTAGATGTACAGAATAAAAGAAATTGGGTCTCAAATGTTAGATGCAAATTATATGCGTATGGTTTTGGTTATGTATGGGAGAACCAAGGTTTGAAGAAATACGTCAATTTTTGTATCATTTTAAAGACAGATTGATATTGTGTAGGTGGCAAGAATGGGATTTCCATGTGAATAACAGTGAACGGTTTAAAGTGTATAGAACATTTTGTTCTGTAAACGATGATAAAATCTATTTGAAGTTGAATTTAGACAGGCATTTAAAATTTGTATTGACAAGGTTTAGACTTGGCGTGTCTGAAATTGCGTGTCACTACTATCGTTATAGATTACATACAGAAAAAGATTTGATTTGTCCATTGTGTAGAAATGCCAAGGAAGATGAAGTTCACTTTCTTTTATGCTGTCCTGCATTAACTAATTTACGAAAACAGTACATACCTTTGAAATTCTATAAGTATCCAAGCCAGTTTCGATTGAGTTTACTGTTGGCATCTAAGAATGAAAACAATGTCAGAAAATTATCAGTATTCTTATATAAAGCGTTTAAATTCCAGCTGCTGCTATATCTTAAGATCTTAAAATACATAATAAGCATTTATGACTGTGTGTGTATAGATACTAAGGAAATGTTGCAATGTTCGAGAATTGAAAAGTGTACCCCTTCAAGAGGGGCAATGGCCTATGCTTGAATAAATTATCCGAATCCGAATCCGAATCTCTCCTCTCTCTCTCTCTCTCTCTCTCTCTCTCTCTCTCTCTCTCTCTCTCTCTCTCTCTCTCTCAAGGCAAAATTATGGAAATAATGAAAACTATGTATAGTTTAGGACATATAGATATGGCTATTTACTTTAAACTGTTTGATACTCAAGTTAAACCCTTACTCTTATACGCAGCAGAAGCATGGGGCCTAACTAGATATAAAGCAATAGAAAATATACACTTGTTCGCCTGTAAAAAATATATGGGTGTGGGCAAGAAAACCCCAAATAATCTAATATATGGAGAGTTGGGTAGATATCCTATATGCATAGACAGCACAATAAGGGCGATTAGGTATTGGTTTAAAATTATAAAAATGGCACCAAACAGACTCCCCAGACAAGCATATGAAAGAGAAAAGACCGAAATAAACAAATCTCAAAATTGGGCATTAGAATTAAAACACTGTTTAGACATATATGGCTTTTCAGAAGTATGGCTAAATGAAGGTGTAGGAGATGAGAACAGATTTATTTCAGTATTAAGACAAAGAATGATAGACTGTCACAAGCAGAACTGGCATGATAAAATAGAAAACAGCGAACGTTTTAATACTTATCGCTCTTTTAAATCTGTACACCATACTGAAAAATATTTCTACGACATCACAATAGCGAAATTTAGAAAAGCACTAACCAGACTACGTTTAGGGGTAAACGAATTACATATAAACAACAAGTTCACAGACAAGGAAGCAATTACAACATGTCCTTTTTGTCCAACAGAAGAAACCGAATTACACTTTTTCAAGATATGCCCATGTTATAGACAATTAAGGGAGAAATATATTTATAAACATTATAGAAATAAGGATACAATTACACTAAGAAACCTATTACAAAATGAAAACGTGGAAATGACACGTGATGTAGCAATGTATACTTTTTTATGCATTAAAATTCAGAGAAACACAAATATAAGACAAAGAGAAGAGACTTGGTTTTGCTTCCGTGGATTTATAGCCGAATTCAAACTGTATATGTCTGTGTGTATGTGTATATATACATATGTATGATTATGTGAATGCTTATGTGTAAAGCATATAAACATGTGAATCTATATGCATAATAAATGAACATGGATGTGTTGTGATATCATAATATCTAGAGAAGATTGAATCATGGATTTAACTTGGAAGGTGTTTCTCAGTATGGAAAGTAACACAAATACCTGAATGAGTACGAAATTGTGATTGGTGTGACGATATGAACAGATTTACGAATGAGATGTTATATGAACACATGAGATTATGCAATTGTATACTCAGATGTGAAGCAAGACAAGGACTATGATGGAAAGATAACTATATAAAAGTGAATACAAGGGTGTAATATGAGGGAACATGAATGTAATATAATATGAAGGAATGGAATTATGGAAATGAATATGTTTTGAGGAAATTATGTGCAATGAATGAATATGAATATGAATGGAAATGTACAATTATGAATGGAAATGAGGGAGAATGAGGTTATTACAAATGGATGATGGAGTAGGGATACTTTTAAGAACATGAACAAGATTGTAAAATGTGCATGTGTGTATGTATGTGTGTACGCATGTGTGTGTGTGTGTGTGTGTGTATGTGTGTGTATGTGTACATGTGTGTGTATGTGTGTATCATACACTGTATGTATGTGGGTGATATACGCATGTATGTGGGTATATATATACATATGCATGTGTGTGTGTGTGTGTGTGTGTGGTGTGTGTGTGTGTGTGTAAATGAAAAACAAAAGAATAGAAAAGAAAAGTAATAAGTATGAGGATGAGACTGATTGAGTCAAGATGGATCAAGAAGTGTAGTAGAATTGAATGTATAACTAAAAATATGTAATTACGCAAGAGTACAGATAATTAAGGCAACTAAGAGGGAATACTGTAATTATAATCCGAATGGATATAAGTAAGAATACATGACAAGTAAGAAGAAGCATGAGGGGGGGGGGGGGGGGAGCATGGAGGAAGCAACCGGATAACACAATATGGGAACAAACGTGGCCACCGTGGGGGGGGGGGGGGGGGGGTAGTCTAGGTATATGAATGGTTCAAGTTAAATGAGTATGGAAAATGTGCATATAATAGAAAATCAAATGTATTTAAGAAAACATGTATGGAAGAGGAAGGTTAAAATAAGTAACGAAATCTGTATATACATACACACGTAAAACTACGAAATGAATACAAAGGGAAACATAGATAAATAATTTGACCATGAAGTGATGAAGTATGTAAGTAAGATAATCCAGGAAACGAAAGTAGGACGAGAATTTGGCCAGTTTAGTAAAGCAAACAGTAAGGCACGTAGGAGAATTAAGAAGTAGGTCAACATGCAAATCAGCATGAAGCGGTGATGAATGCGTTCCATTCCGCTACTCGCACACAGTGTCAATCTCCCTCTGGCCGTCTCTCGCCCGTTCTTCCGCTCTCTGCTCAGAGAGCGAGGGGGGGGGGGGGGGGGAGGGGGTAGTGGAGCGTGAGGCGGATGGGGCGATAGTGGGAGGCGGTGGGAGCGAGTGTGGGAGAGAGAGTGGGAGTAGGAATGAGAATTGTCTGTCGAGTCTTGGCTGGATCGTCTGCTGTGATGGCTGCCCGTTGATCAGAGTATAATTAGCATGGTTTTGTACTCTTTGAATAACGATAGCTGTTGTATGCATTTTGATTATTTTCCGACGGTTGTTTTGAATTATCCAAGTTTGAACTCTAGGGATCCGACCATTGAGGGACTCCTCTGGTCGGCGGGCGGTCAAGACACAGTGTGCGAGTCAAGTGTCGACAAGACCCACGGGACAGAATATGACAGGGTCTCAGGCTGAAAGAAATAGGGAAAACGACAATTAAAGTGAAAAAACTGAAGGAATGTACCAACCTGATACATGGAAAGCAACAAGGTTTTAGTAATTTATCCATGGGGCTGCTAAATCCAACGAATATAAACAACACAAGTCCAACACCACACGAACACGACCACAGACGAACACACTCTGTGTGTCAAAGGTCAGCATGGCAGCTTTGTTATGTAGACTCAAGATTCGGGGTTTACCTTTGCACCGGAGAGGGCGATAGGCTTATTTTGCGCATGCGTAATTGATGTAAACAAAAGATGCTTAAAATAGTACAGCTTTCCGGAGAATCTTACGACGCAGGGAAGAAAGGTCTTCACTGTATAAACGAAATATGATGAGGGTAACGAAATAGAAAACATGTGTTTTGTATGATAGTATCAACAGCATTAATATCATGAGTTTTAAAATAATAATATATATACTTACATTACGTTCATAAGGAAGAATGTACCAAGTAGTGTTAATGTATGATCAAGATAGAATTTTGCATGTACATACTGTCAGGGAAGAATGCTTCGTTGTAGTTATGGTGAATTTTGTTCTGATTATGTAAAATTGATGTATATTTCTTGTTGCGTACTCATGTGAATAGGCTGATGGCCTCACATTAAAGTCACGAGTCACGAGTCCTCTCTCTCTCTCTCTCTCTCTCTCTCTCTCTCTCTCTCTCTCTCTCTCTCTCTCCTCTCTGTCTCTCTGTCTCTCTGTGTGTGTGTGTGTGTGTGTGTGTGTGTGTGTGTGTGTGTGTGTGTGTGTGTGTTAGACTTAGATTTATTAAGGCTAAGTATTATTTTGACCCCTGTAGTTTTAGAGCCAACTTATTGTTAGCAACAAGAAATGAACATGCCCTCTACGATCTTGCTATGTACATATTTTATGAAGCTCAAAAGCCAATACGAACGGTATATTCATAATAGTTTGCGTAGTGTACATATGTGTAATGGCTTTTTCTTTCCATTTTCTTTACTGAGGGTCCTTCTTGTGTGTTGTATTGCGGTGTTTACCCCTTCAGTATGGACTATGGCCTCAATTTGAAGAAATTCACATTCGCATTCGCACTCTCTCTCTCTCTCTCTCTCTCTCTCTCTCTCTGTGTGTGTGTGTGTGTGTGTGTGTGTGTGTGTGTGTGTGTGTGTGTGTGTGTGTCCTACCTACATTAGCTTTATAGACTGTGAAAAGTCATTCGATATTTTGACGGAGAGACATTCTGGATGCTGTTGAGTCTCTGTGGAATACCCAAAATCCTTGTCTCCCTGATCGAGGGCAGCTGTCAAGAGATGTCATGCTGGATTACTAATGTGGAACATTTATGAGATTGCTCAGAGATCCATCGATCCTTCTGCTTTTTGGGGGAGCAGCAGAAACAAAATCATAATCTACAGAAAGTAGACAGTATAACATGTTCCTGCCCCCCTCCTCAACACAAATAAATAAATATGTCTCAGTTTGAAAAGTAGGTTGTAATAGGTAAGCTACTATTTGTTCACTTTACATCCAACTACAAAATAGTCGGATTAGCAGTTTCCCAACACACCATGGTCGATGATGTGAAGACTCAGAAGTTGCTAGAGCGCGATCGTGTGCAGTCAGGTAACGACCAGCTTCCTTCGCCAGTCAACCGTTTCGTTAGACTTCTGCTATGCACATGAATGGCCCCATTCCTTTGGCAGGCTTTGAAAAACTGCTAAATGACAATAAGTGCTTGACAGTTCCTCAAAATCATCATCAGTATTTGGCAGTGCACCCAGCAGTTTGGGTGGTCTTGGTCTTCAGGTCCATTGACAAAAAGCTCTGGACTCTCTCCTCCCTCAGGTTGGGCGAAGGACACTGGGGCGCGAAAACTAACACAAAGGGGCGCTAGAGCCATCCCAGGTAAGTGTTTGAATGCTAAATATGGCGTGTATGAAGACATAAATGTTTGGCATTGGCGGCACATTGCGAATTCAATTGTCTTTGAAACTTCCATGCCCATTTGTTGTCTGAGGGCTCTCTTGACCAAACATCAGGCATATGACATTAGGTAACACAGAGTTCGTCAAAACACAGTTGGCAAAAGCAAACCATTTGAGTCATCCGTTTATGTGCCATGATGTCGAGTGTAAACATCTCTGACACTTCTTCTGCAGCAGAATCCTTCTAACGACCATTGCTGATTTGGGAACAGTGCTTCTTCCAAAGAATCCTGAAAATTGGCTCCACCAGGACGATCCGAAAACACATCTACGGAACAGAAGCTTTGCTGTTGGAAGGGGTTCATGAAACACGCTGTGAGCAGGGATTTCAACAGTTAGGTGCACTACAGGTCAAAATTTAAGGCCAAAGATCTTTCAAGACTCTTCAACGTCTGAAATGCATTCTGTTTCTAGACTAACACAGAGTCATACTTATATCCACACACCATATTTTATTGAAAAGAATCCAATTGCTGACCAACAAATGACGTCAAAACACAAGCACATCCTTTTGCTTGGCGTGGAACTACAGTCTGTGTCAGCGTAATGGAAATTTCACCTAGCAAAGGCATGTGAGAGCACCCCTTTGTCCAGGCAGTCACAGCCCAAGACGTCCCATCAACCATCGCCTCATAGGCAGTGTTATGACACGCATTGTCACCGGCTACAGTTTGTGCTGGACCTGCAGCCACAAATTGACGTGCCAACTCAAATAGTTGCTGGAGAAAAAAAATGTGTGTATAACAGGTTGGCACATTCCGCAAAGACACACACTGTCATTCCGACATATTTCGGGCAGAAACCATTGTGTCCAGAAATGTTTTCTGAGTATGAAGTGATACAGAAAGCTTTCAGAAATAGTTTATTACACATAGTTGGTATATTACTAACCTACTGCTGCCATGTGTTATTGACGGGACGTTTCATAATCATTGCAAATGCCATTTATTAACAGGATCAACAAGGCCAATGGGTTCAGTGCTGTGCTGAGCTTTTGATGAATTGGGTTCATTTCCCTTATCATACTGATATCTGAAATAGACACATCATGGTCCATATTGATGTTTCAGTATTCAGATGGACAAGATCAGGGTCCAAAAGAAAAACCTCAAGATGCAAATGAAGACCGCACTGCCAGCTGAAAAACAAGGCTTGGAAAAACTGTGGAAAGACCTGAAAGAAAAACACAGCGCCCTCAGCAAAGCGGAATCTGCGAGGAAGAGGAAGAGCAAAATGAAGAAGACACAAGAGCGCTTCTTCAGAGACCCCTTCCAGTTTGCCAGAACACTGTTTGAGCAGCCAAAATCTGGGACCCTAAGTGTGGACAAAGGAGTTCTTGAGCAGCATCTGAGGAAAACATACTCTGACCCACAGAGCAAAGCACCACTCGACATTCAAGGTCTGGTGTGGCCAACCAACCCTGAGGAACAGTTCAATGGCAAGCCGCCAACGTTGGCGGAAATCAAGAAGGTGGTCGACAAAGCCAGAGCCAAATCATCACCAGGGCCAAACGGAATACCTTACCAGTTTTACAAGAAATGTCCCAAGGTGCTGGAGTGGCTCCACAGGCTGCTGCGATCGGCTTGGAGAAACCAGAAGATCAGCGGCCAGTGGATGACGGCAGATGGTGTGTACATCCCCAAAGAGCAAAACTCAAGTGACATCAGCCAGTTCAGGCCAATATCACTACTGAACGTCGAAGGGAAAATCATCTTCTCTGTCATGGCAGCAAGGTTGACCAAGTACCTGATGGAAAACAAGTACTTGGATGTGTCAGTCCAGAAAGGTGGCATCCCAGGCGTGGCTGGCTGTGTAGAACACGCCACAATGATCTGGGACGTAATCCAAAAAGCAAAAACAAAAAAGAGAGACCTGGACGTAGTGTGGCTTGATCTGGCAAACGCATATGGATCTGTGCCCCATGAGATGATACAGTTGGCTCTTGAGATGTACTATGTGCCAAAGAACATCCGCGACATGCTCAAGAAGTACTTCAATGGCTTCTCAATGCGGTTCTCTACCAAGGTGTACACAACAGACTGGATCAACTTGGAAGTGGGTATTGCAATGGCTGTGCAATTTCCCCAATACTGTTCGTGCTGGCAATGGAACTCATCTTGAAAGCAGCAACAAACAACGCGAGACAAACAGACCTTGGCGATGGATACAAGATGCCTCCTCTCAAGGCCTTCATGGATGACACTACAGTGATTTCATCCAGAGAAGACGAGACACGTCATGTGCTGGAGAGGCTGGACGACATAGTTGACTCATCCAGAATGAAGTTCAAGCCAAAGAAATCACGGAGTCTCTCACTGAGGAAAGGAAAAGTGGTCGGATCTGTGGTCTTCAGTGTTGCCAACCAGGCCATTCCAACAGTCACAGAAGAACCAGTCAAGAGCCTTGGAAGATGGTATGATGATACGCTGAAAGACACACAAAGAGCAAAATAAACCAAGCAGATGGCGGAGGAAGGCTTGGAGACCATTGACCAGTGTGGGCTCCCTGGCAAATACAAGGTCTGGTGTCTGCAGTTCATGCTGATACCAAAGCTCCTATGGCCTCTGATGATATACGACATCTGCACCAGCATAGTGGAGGCAATGGAAGCCAAAATCAACAAGTTCACAAGGAAATGGCTTGGTGTCCCACCCTGTCTGACTGACATAGCGCTGTACTGTCGCCAAGCAAAGCTGAAACTACCACTGAAATCCATCCTGGAGGAATACAAAGCAGGGAAGATCAGACTTCAAAGCATGCTGGAGGACTCAGGAGACAAGGTGGTAGAAGCAATCAAGCCCCAGCTGAAGACAGGCAGAAAATGGAAAGTTCAAGAGGCGATGGATTCTGCAAAAGAAAGTCTCAAGATCAGAGAAATAACAGGACACACACAGACCAACAGACAAGGACTGGGGGTGACCAAAACTGAATGGTGGTCAAAGGCCAAAGGAAAAGCCAAAAGAGACATGATGATTCAGGAGATGAGAAAAGAAGAAGACCAAAAAAGACTCCAAAAAGCAGTCCAGCAGAGCCAGCAAGGGCAATGGACAACGTGGGAGAATGCACTCCAAAGAAGTCTCACTTGGAATGACATTTGGCGCATGGCCCCTCTCAAGATCAGCTTCATTCTCAGATCTGCATACGACATTCTGCCCTCAAATGCAAACCTGGTGAAGTGGGGGAAAACAGACGATCCTGCATGCCCCCTCTGCCATGAAAAACAAACAGTGGAGCATGTCCTAAGCTCATGTAAAGTAGCCCTGGCTCAAGGAAGGTAGACATGGAGGCACAACCAAGTGCTCAAAGAGATTGTACAAGTAGTCTGGGCTAGTACCAACACCACAAAAGGGAAAATCAGGACTCCAAAAGCACCCGCAACATTCTTCACGGCAGGAGGCAGCAAATCATGGCCAAGAACAACAGTGCCACTCGAAACATGCAGGCAGAATCTGCAGATGACTGGGAGTGCACTGCAGACCTCCCAGAATGGAAGAGTCACCCAGAGATCATCAGCAAGAGTGGCATGAGACCAGACATAGTAGTCCACTCTAAGTCAACCAAGCAGCTGATCATGATCGAGCTCACGGTGCCATATGAGAACAGAATGGAGGCAGCTCAAATCTACAAGACTGAAAAGTATGCTGATCTGGCAAACAGCCTGAGGAGAGAAGGCTATCAGGTCAAAGTCCTCACTGCAGAAATTGGAGCTAGGGGGTTTGTAGGAACGTCTGCATACAGCCTCATGAAACAGCTCTCAGTTGCAGGAAGGCAAAAACCAGA
>JAMYXO010000649.1:0-2500 GCA_033310375.1 Conus canariensis | reverse complement strand
TCCAGCTGGATGTAAATATTTAAAACTGTTACCAGAGTCGACATTGTCTCTATCTGAATCTGATTCAACGAGCAATGGGAACCAACTCTTGCTATTCAACTCAATAACCGTCCTACGTCCACTGAAGTATTTTCAAAGAATAGTAATTTGATTCTTTTCATTCAAATACAACTAGTTGAATATCTTGTTTCAAAAATGATACTAAATTCATGAAACACTGATCAGAGTGCAAAACTGATTTAGAGTCCCAACATACTAAAACGCTGAGCAAATTCAGTGACAGATCAACAAAAAATGTCAAAGCCATAACAATCGCAACGAGTTCTGTCGTGAAAATGGATAAATCTCCACCAGCCTTATAGGATTTTGCAAACTTTAGGGAATGAGTAATAGACCTGGAATCTCCGCGCCTATTATCTAAAAAAAAGATCCATCCTCGTAAATCGTAAGATAGCTGGGATATGTTTGTGTTAAATGTGTTTTAACTGACGTGGTCAAAATATTTAGATCTTCGTCATTAAAAAGAAAAGGAAAAAAATCAGTGTAATGTATACCCAAACAAGCTCTACTTAATTCATACGATGGTAAGAGCGTAGTGTTTATAACTGAAGCAACATTCTGTGGATTAACGTACTTTTTCCCCCCAAAAGTGGAAACCATAAATGGATTTTTTTTTTTAAAGTGTTTATCATTCTTGCTATTTTGGGCTCCATTTTAACAGAATTTCTCTGTGCTTACTCTGAGTACATACACTTTGCAGCTACCACGTTTCTCATTCGATCAAGGGGTGAGAATTCGTCTGATCTGTAAAATGTTGTTGTATTTGTGTGAAATGGAACGCCAGATATAAGGCCAACTTGATAGAGTTAATATTCAAACACAGTAATTTCCTCAAATAAACGTTAAGAGCAAATACAAAGAAGACTTCTTTCGAGTGAAAACTTCTTGTGTAAGTGTATGAGGGAGTGAGAAAGAATGAGAGAGAGAGAGAGAGAGAGAGAGAGAGTGTGTGTGTGTAGGTGGGTGGTGGTGGTGGTGGTGGTGGTGGTGGTGTGTGTGTGTGTGTGTGTGTGTGTGTGTGTGTGTTGTGTGTGTGTGTGTGTGTGTGTGTGTAAGTTTGTGTGTATGCGAGGGTATGGGTGTGTTTGTATAGAGATGTGTGTATTGATGTATGTGTGTGTGTGTGCGCGCGCGCGCGTGCGCGTGTGTGCGCGCGCGCGCGCGCGCGCGCGCGCGTGTGTGTGTGTGTGTGTGTGGTGTGTGTGTTCGTGTTTTTGTGTGTTAATCATGTTCCTTTTCTTTGAATGAAAAATGTTAACATTCTGTGTGTATGTGTGTGTGTGTGTGTGTGTGTGTGTGTGTGTGTGTGTGTGTGTGTGTGTGTGTGTGTGTGTGTGCGTGCGTGCGTGCGTGCGTGTGTGCGTGTGTGTGTGTGTGTGTGTGTGTGTGTGTGTGTGTGTGTGTGTGTGTGTGTGTGGTGTGCTTGTCTTTGTGTGTTAATCATGTTCCTTTTCTTTGAATGAAAAATGTTAACATTCTGTTCATAATGTTTTCTTAAAGGACAGTACCGCCGTAAGCTAATCTGACAAGAAATTGATTTCAGTCAGTGTGTGTGTGTGTGTGTGTGTGTGTGTTGTGTGTGTGTGTGTGTGTGTGTGTGTGTAAGAGACAGACAGACAGACAGACAGACAGACAGACAGACAGACAGACAGAGAAAGAGAATCAGTACATTGTTAAGCAGACCGAATGGATGCAAAACCACTGGTTTCTATCAAACAGGTAGCTTAATCGAGTACACATATACATACCCACTTACTTGTCTTCAAAAAAGCAGTGGCTTGGACATAGTGAGACAGAATCTACGATGTTGTTTCATGTAACGTTTAGGTTGTTCTGCACTCAAATGTTTCAGAAATGGCACCACACAATCTTGGTGTGTGTGTTTTGTGTGTGTGTGTTGTGTGTGTGTGGTGTGTGTGTGTGTGTGTGTGTGTGTGAACTGATATTTTGATAGTTACATCATGTATCAGTTAAAGGTGAGATGAGATGAGAATTTTTAGGTGTATGGACTGTACTAAGACATCTAAGAATAACTTAGTGCGTATGTTCATTTTTCTCTAAACGATATTAGTATCCAGTCATTGCTGTTCAATGTGTGAAGGAAAGTCTTGGTCATATTTGGTACGGGAGCATCTCTTAATGGCTGGAAAACTAGTAGATATGATAATCAAAAGCATCAGAAAAACAACGTTCTGAGAAAAAAAAATTGAAGTAATAAATGGAGTATTCCATTTCTCTGTGGCTCTGCGCACAGTTGGGTGAGCAGCATGCAGCAAATGTGACATGCTCAACACTGACGCAATGCTTTATTTTACTGACGCAATGGACGAACCTGGCTTATGACAAAGGAATTTGCAGAACTATCCTTTTTTAATCCTTGTGCGGTGAGCTAAGCCTGTACAGCTGTTTGAACACAGTTTCCTGTACTCTCTCTACAAAA
>JAMYXO010006502.1:0-13525 GCA_033310375.1 Conus canariensis | reverse complement strand
TTTTGGGAACGAGAGGGTGGTGGGAAAATTAAGGCTGGACAAGGGGATGGGGGGGCATATTAAAGATGGGGGAATGGGGACAGAAAAAAGAGATAGAGGATTGTGGATAGAGAAGAGGTTGGGAATACCAAAGTAGAGGACTGTGGATAGAGAAGAGGGGGGGGATACCAAAGTAGAGGACTGTGGAATAGGGGAAGAGGTTGGGAATACCAAGTAGAGGACTGTGGATAGAGAAGAGGTGGGGGATACCAAAGTAGAGGACTGTGGATAGAGAGAGGTTGGGAATACCAAAGTAGGGACTGTGGATAGAGAAGAGGTGGGGTATCCCAAAAGTAGAGGACTGTGGATAGAGAAAGAGGTGGGGAATCCCAAAAGTAAGGACTGTGGATAGAGAAGAGGTGGGAATACCAAAGTAGGGGGACTGTGGATAGAGAAGAGGTGGGAAATTCCCAAAGTAGAGGACTGTGGATAGAGAAGAGGTTGGGGGTACCAAAGTAGAGGACTGTGGATAGAGAAGAGGTAGGAATACAAGTAGAGGACTGTGGATAGAGAAGAGGTTGGGAATACCAAAGTAGAGGACTGTGGATAGAGAAGAGGTAGGAAATACCAAAGTAGAGGATTTGTGGATAGAGAACAGGTAGGAAATACCAAAGTAGAGGACTGTAGATAGAGAAGAGGTAGGGAATACCAAAGTAGAGGACTGTAGATAGAGAAGGGTTGGGGATACCAAGGTAGAGGACTGTGGTAGAGAAGAGGGGGGGGAATACCAAAGTAGAGGACTGTGGATAGAGAAGAGGTGGGAATACCAAAGTAGAGGACTGTGGATAGAGAAGAGGTGGGGGATACTAAAGTAGAGGACTGTAGATAGAGAAGAGGTGGGGGATACTAAAGTAGAGGACTGGGGAAATAGAGAAGAGGTGGGGAATACCAAAGTAGAGGACTGTGGATTGAGAAGAGGTGGGGAATCCCAAAAAGTAGAGGACTGTGGTTTAGAGAAGAGGTGGGGGATACCAAACAAAAAGAACTATGGATAGGGGTCGTGCAGGACAAAAAAGACAGACACAGAGGGGGCATCAAAGGCAGATTAATGCTCTGAATTACATCGTGGTTAACGGACAATAAGAAACACCCGTCCTTAACCGCAACAGCAGCTTATCTTTGCTGTGATCATACCCTTTATCATCATCATCATTATCATCCTCAGGAGAGAAAAAATTTTAAACCCTATGTGAATTAGGGGAACGTGCCTAATTATTGCACCAGGAAGTTGACGGTGAAAGAGAGGCGGGGTAGTCAGGGTGGGCAGGAGGGGAGGGGGGGGGGGGGGGGGGGCAGGGGGCGAGCGTGAAGGATATTGACAGCTGGAGGGGGAAAACAAGAAAACGATGATGGGTGTTGGCAGTTTGGCGTAAAATTCCGATCTGACGGTCTGTTTGATGGTCCTTTCCACGAATTCACGCTGTTCTGCTGCAAACGAACCTTTGACGTGGTCCCACATCCGTTGACGAGGGCCTAACAAGCCTTTGATAACGTCCAGCAAAACATTTAATGGGGCCCCCAAAAGCCTTCGATTGGGGCCCAGAGGTTTTTTTAATGACATAAGCAAGCCTTTGATGGGTCAGAGGCTTTTTTTTTTTTGACATACGCAACCCTTCGTGAGGTTCCAGCAGGCTTTTAATGACATACAGCAAGCCTTTTCGTTTGAAGCCAATAAAGGGGCCTTTTTGAGATGAAAACTAAAGCCAAAGATGTCTTTTATTAAGTCTAAAACCTTTAATGAACCAACAAACCTTCGGATCAGACTTGCAGCCCCCAGAAAAGGCCTTTGATGTGTCATCAGACTATGATCAGACCAGAAAAGCTTTGATGGGGTCATCAGACTATGATCAGACCCAGAAGCCTTTGATGGTTTGTCATCAGACTTTATCAGACCCAGAAGCCTTTGATGTGTCCACAGAGGAAGGAATAGGAAAGACGCTTTTTGGAAATTCTTTTAGAGGAGGGCGGGGAACAGGGAACAAACATCTTGAACTAGCCCCCCCCCCCCCCCCCCCCCCCCCCCCCCCCCCCCCCCCCCCCCCCCCACAGACCCAACAGACACAACCAAAACACCCAAAAATGCGCGTGCCGCCGCCCCAAGCACACAAAAACACACAACACAACACACAAAACACAATTTAAACACAAAACCCCACTCCCCAAACACAAAACCAAAAACACACACACACCCCAACCAAAACACACACACGAGCATGCACGCACAAACGACGCACTACAGGCACACAATCACAAACACACATAACACACGTTGCACACATACACACGCGCGGCGCGCCACTAACACACCATACATACAAAAGTGGCCCCCACCCCACGCCCACCCCCACACCACACACACACATAATTATAATATATTATTTTATATAATATAAAATTATATATATATAAGCGACTTTTATAGGGGGGAAAAACAAGTATTTTATAAATATATATATATTTATTGTTGTGTGTGTGTGTGTGTGTATTATGCGCGTGCAAAAACACCACACACAACACCCCACACACCCCACACACCACACACCACATGCCACCGCACAAACCATCCCCACACACACACACACACACCACACACACACACACACACACACACAACACACCACCCAAAAGATTTTTTCCCCTACGTATAGACCCCGAGCAGCATTGACCTTTAAGGAACAAAAGATCGACAGTTAGACAGGACCCCTTTGTGGGGGAAGGTGCAAGGGGGGAAATCTTGTTGCAAAAGGTCTTTCAGATGTCAAATGTGCGTTGATGACTTGGTCTCGCAGTGCAGGTCTCAGTGACGACGATTGGCTTTTTTGATGTGCCGCGCTGCAGGGGGAAAAGGACAGCATTTGTGACGGTAATTTGGTTTTGGGGGGCCCGGCCACCCATCTGTAACGAGGAAGATCTGTTTCATGACTCTGAAAAAGGGAAATAAGGGAGATTGTGGCAGCCCATGTCTTTTAGACGCAGTTAAATGGAAGATGTTTTCCACAAACATGCTTTCCCACAGGCCAGATATAACAGCAGGAGAAGGAGAAAAAAAAACAGCAATTCTACATTTTTCAGGGCGGTGTTGACTGGACGGGTTTTTTTTTAATGAACAGCCCAATGACATATTTGAAAAAGATAGAAAAAATTTCCTAAGGGTTTCTTTTTTTTTTTCTTTCTTCCTGCGTACCAGGTGATACTTTTTGGGACACTCCTGTATAGACAGGCAGTGGAGTTTTGTGTGTATGCCGTTTTTTTCCCCCGCCATTTAGGCAGCCATACTCCATTTTGGGGGAAGGTGCATGTATGTGAAAGGTGTTCCACATCAAGGGCCAAACGGGCCTTCCCTTCGAAAGTTGGTGAGGGGATTTTTACGTGTGTGAAAGATCTTGTGCGGCGTTCACACAGGGAACTTCGGTTTTATAGTTCATTCAAAGGACTGTAGGGGGAATGGAGTCAGAACCAATTTTAACTCTGAGGGAAAAATCCCCTGTACCGAGATTCGAACCTGCAACCCTAGGATCACGAGCCGGCTTTCTACCAATGAGCTTTCGGGTGAGGAAGACGGGTTAAATGATGGATATCGAAAAAAAGACAAATTCACTTGTTTTTAATACCCCCCGGATATGTGGGGTATTCCCACACACCCCACACCACACACCTTGATGTTAATACCCCCGTGATATGTGGTACTTCACACACCACACACAACACACACACCCACACACACACACCACACACACACCAACACAAAAATGCATTAGCATAGCACATTCGACGTCCCCACATCCCTGGGATTTTGGTTTCCCCTGAACAAAAATATGTTGGGCCCTACCCAAACAATTTTAAGCGTGGTTTTAAACTTTCCAGAACAATTTATGGTGGGGGTTTTTCGAAAGATGAGTTGGATTGATTTATGTTATCAAACATATCGTTCGATAATTTGCTGCGGAAAAAGTGGGGACGCCCCAAAAAAGAATGTATCCTAGGCAGAGGTATAAGTGAGGGATGACAAAATGTATCCTAGGCAGAGGTATAAGTGAGGGTTGACAGAGGTATAATTTGAGGGTTGGACAGAGGTATAAGTGAGGGATGACAGACGTATAAGTGAGGGTTGACAGAGGTTATAAGTGAGAGTTGACAAAAAAAAAAGAGTGTATCCTAGGCAGAGGTATAATTGAGGGTTGACAGAGGTATAAGTGAGGGTTGACAGAGGTATAAGTGAGGGTTGACAGAGGTTTAAGGGGAGGGATGACAGAGGTATAAGTGAGGGATGACAGAAAAAGAGTGTATCCTAGGCAGAGGTATAAGTGGGGGATGACAGGTGTATCCTAGGCAGAGGTATAAGTGAGGGATGACAGGAAAAAGAGTGTATCCTAGGCAGAGGTATAAGTGACGGTTTGACAGAATGTATCCTAGGCAGAGGTATGAGACCGGGGAAACTGCAATTTTCTGGGAATCTTCTGCAGAGAGAAGATTGTGTTAGTGTATTCATAAGTTTGTGCATGAAGACAGCTTTACGTAAGGGTATTGAAAGTCAAAAAAGCAGAAGGTCCCAGCTGCTTATTAGTCATAAGGGTGAAGAGATCTGAGGGAATGACTTTGAGAGATTTTCTGTACAATATTTTAAATGGTTTCAAGCAATTGTCATTTACTAACAGAGAGAAGAGGGGGGAAGGGGGAGGGAGAGAGAGAGGAGAGAGAGGGGAGAGAGAGAGAGAGAGAGAGAGAGGATGGAAAGGGAGGGGGTGTAGAGGGAAGGGAAGGAAGGATGGGATAGGAAATCCGGTTCTTAATTTATCTGAACACGCATGGAAGACAATAGCCCTTTATATTTTCCTCAGCACCAAATTGGTGACATTTACTGTGGCCGTGCCTGGGGCCAATTTACTCCTACCCCCGCTGCCTGGCCAGCCGCAGGGCTAATTGTCTCTGTTTTTCAGCCCTGTCATCCCCCCCCCCCTCTCCCCATCAGTCACACGAGGGGCACGACACCTCCCCCCACCTGTCTCTCGTCTGTCCCTGTGCCCCTTCATGCTTGTCTGTGGAACTTGCAATCAGATCACGGAGGCTCACACTGAATGTTATTTTTTCTCCACATATTAGTTTATTTGGCACTGACTTCATCTTCACTGGAGCACTGTTGTTTATAATCATATCATTTTCTTTTACTGGCTCAATTAAAATCAGTGCATTTCCGATTTCCCGTTGTTGGAGATAGTCGTGGACAAGTTGTTTTGGGAGTGCCCTGTGTGTGTGCGCGCTCTCTCTCTCTCTCTCTCTCTCTCGCGGCGCGCGCGCGCGTGTCTGTGTGTGTGTGGTGTGTGCGTGTGCGGGGCTGTGCCCTGCGCACGTGTCTATGTGCTTTTGAAATTATGTTTTTGTCTGTGTTTGCGTGTGTGGGTGTTGTGTATGTGCGTGTGTGTGTGTGTGTGTTTTGTGTGTGTGTGTGTGGCGGCGGCGGCGGGGCGCGGCGCGTGTTTGTGTGTGTGTTGGGGTGTCGGGGTATGGAGAGGAGGAGAGAGAGAGAGAGAAAGAGAGTTGGTTGTTTTGGGGTGTGTGTTGTGTTTGGGTGTGTGTTTTGTGTGTGTGTGTGTGTGTGTGTGTGTGTTGATATTAAGTGCCTGCCTGTGGGATGTATGTGTGCGTAAGTGTGTGTTAGTGCCTACCTATGTACGTTTATTCGATGTTGCAAAAAATCCGCAGCTGCCTTAGCGAGACTCTATGTAGCAAAATGTACAGGGTTCGAACTTTAATTAAGGACCACCCCGAAAAAAAGGCCTTTCTTTTTAAATTGGCCAAAAATACAGCAATGCATTTTTTCGAAGAATTCGACTGGGAAAGGTTTAAGGGGTTAACAGATTTATTCCGCAAAGCTTGCGAAAGCTGTTTATTGTCACGTGCGGCATGCAGAGGGGGGTTGAAGTTCAGATTGTTGTCAAAATTGCTTTTGTTTTTTAACCCAAGAGTAAAACACTGCTTCAACGGTTTGCACTGAAATTCCCAAATGCACGTGCAAAAACCAATGCATTGCGAGCATTTTACTGACTGGAATTTCCCCTAAAAGCAGCCCAAAAGTGCATAATTCTTCATAACACAAAAAATGCCTCAAGACGCAAGCTGTCTGATTTGACCGGACCTGGGCGATTGCATGGCTGCCGGATCGAGTTGGCGTTCGAGAAGTGGCCAGAAGATACAAGTGTCCCCCTCCGTCAATCATTCGGCTGGGGAGAACGTTTTCAAGCCACTGGAAAATGTCAAAGAGAGACCCGTCCAGGCCAGCCAAAGAAGACCACTGCAAAAGTGACAGGTTCATCCGCAGACATGCTCTTCGGACCAGGACCACCACCTCCAACACCATCAGGTGTCGGCTCCAAGCTGCCACTAACACAGCGTGTTTTGAGATGGGCCATAGGGCGGCGCCTCAATGTTTGCCAACCTTCGAGCAGGCGCCCATTTCGGAAACCAAAACTGACCGCGGCCCACCGGGCACGTCGCCTGGCCTGGTGACAGCTCATCGAACATGGACTCGGGCTCAGTGGCAAAATGGTGCTTTTCATGATGGTCCAAAGTTCCAGTTGAAGCCACGTGATGGACGCATTCGGGTGTGGGGCGGGTCCTAGGGAGCAGCTGGCAGATGACGTCATCCAGGAGGTCGTCGCTTTTGGTGGTGGCTCCGACATGGTATGGGGGGGGCATCAGCAGTCACCACAAGACTCCCCTGTACCATGGGGGAGGGCAACCTGAACGGCCAACGCTACCTGCAGGAGATTTTACGGCCTTTTGGTTGTCCCAGCACCCAGCAGATTGGGGCTCAGGCTGTGTTCATGGACGATAATGCCACCCCACATCGTTGTCGAGCCGTGAACACTTTTGGGGTTTGCAAGCTGGCATCACCAGGATGCCAGGGCCCGGCAAACAGCCCGGACATGAACCCTATTGAGAAATCTGGGGCGAGCTTGGGAGGAGAGTTCAAGAAAATCACCCCGTTCCCGGCAAATCGACAGGAGCTGCTGCATACCCGCAGCAGGATGGGGCAAACCTCCCCCCGCACCTCAAATTACAAGAACAGTCAACCACCATGAGCAGCCGCTGTGGGATTTGTGGCGCCCCCTGAGGGGGGGCACACCCCGGTTTTGATTCAGACTGTAAAGAAAAACCTCTTTTTGTGAATGTCATTTTGGGGGGTAGCTCATTTCAGGCTCCCCTGTCTAATCAGAAAGAATGATTTTTTCGATGAAAGTGACAAAAATGTTGTTCACTGATAATGAAATTAACATTTTTTAAAGTTTCTGTCGTTTGTCGGTTTTTCTTTCTAGGGTTTTGTGAGACTGTGTATAAGTGGTCCTTAATTAAAGTTCGACCCTGTAATTGCAGAGGGGTGTAGGGGGAGAGAAAAAGGAAAAGAGAAGGAGGGGCATTGGCAATCGCGCTTACCCACTGTCAAAGCCTGCAAAAAAAAAAAAACGACAAACAACACAATACGGTGAGCATGGGTAGGAAATGTACCCTGCAAAGACACAGGCTCGACAGCACCAGACCCAGTAAACACTAACAATGATGACACGCAGATAAAAAAAAAACTGTTGTCTAGTTTGACCATCTTCTGCCCCCCCATCCCACCCCACCTCACCCACACCACCCACCTTCCTTATACCATCCCCACCCTCGCCCCCAAAGCCCACTTTGGGCAGTTAAGAAAGTTTGATACTGTGACGGACACCTCTCCCCCAGAGGACGTTTCCCAGTCTGGGTGATTAGCTAATGACCGTCTGCTGATGATGCTAATTACTGTCCGGAGTCTTTGGGACAAGCCCCCTCCAGCTTTATAAGACCCGCTGTCTCTGCAGCGGCTCCGTTTTCAAGGGGGGAGAACGTGGGTCTGTCATTCCGACTTGAAGGCAAGTTCATTGTTTGACGATCGTGTTGTCGACTTCACAGTGACAGCTGACCAGCTTCCAGCACATCAGTGACAAATGTGAGACGTCGGTTCATCATGGGCCCCTTGCTGTTCTGTGCTCTGGCTGCTCTCACGGTAAGTTGAACTCTCTCTTTTCTCTCTTCTCTCTCTTCTCTCTTTTCTCTCTCTCTCCTCTCTCTCTTCTCTCTATATGAGAGGGGTGAGGGAGAGGTAGGGGTGAGGAAGGGGAAGATGGGAGTGGGGAGGGGGAAGAGGGCGACCCGAATTGTCGCTGCGGACTAATTCATTTTAACGGTCCTCCTTTAGTCGCTAAAGCCATCTTCGCGAGATACCATGCCGTCAGCTTGTTGGTCGTCATGTCAAGATTAGGTTCCAAACCTCCCAGTCTCGTTGCCTGTATGGGGGGGGGGGGGGGGGGGATAGAGAGGAAAGTTGTAAAAAAGGGGGACATTCTGGAGGGACTGTATTTTTAAATGAAAAAATTAAGTTGCGTCCTTTGTTGGGGTCGCATCAAGTCGCGTCAATTATCAACGGGTTATTGCTGGGCACAATTGGATTGTCCGTGGTATCCTGGGGTTATGCCAGCTGTAGAGTCCCTGTACTGTTTGTTCACCACATGTCAAGAAAATAGACATCCAAAAGCATCATGATAGTTTCAGATTTGGTCTTTTTGATGTGTCTAATCAAGATTTTTTATCATCCACAGGCATTGACAGAAATTTGACCTGTCCTTCATGTCGTAATTCAAACAAAGGGGCAACATTCATTTTGTACCGTCTTGTCCAAAAACTTTAAGTCCTTAGACAGCAATTCATTTTCACTAGAGTGTTGTGATCTCCCTTGTTCTTCAGATTAGTTTTAAGAATGGAATGTTTTAGTTTGTTAAGCACGTTAGAATGGTTTTCTGGATTGGTGTGCATGAAGGTATCTCGGGATCACTGGTTGTTAGGAGCAACAGCAAGCAGCTGCAGCTGCAGTAGAATTGTTATTGTTGTTTGGTTCTCATGTGCTTAAATTCAGTTATAACATGTAAACCATGGAGTTGAGTAATAAAAGCAATTTTTCAGTCAAAACCTTATTTACTTTTTTTGTTTATTGTCAAAGCATATTCCTAAGCTTTCAATGATTTTGTTTCTTACAGATGTTCAAAGCAGAAGGTAAGTCTTTTTTTAGTGGTTTTGGTCACACGCATGTTGTTTCTGACTGTTGGATACATTTGCGAAAACATCGGGCCCAACAATGTTAGGATGGCAGTACTAGCTATTTTTATTGTGATACTGCTTGCAATTTAATTCTGTCTCCCTCTTTATTACTCCGACCTTCCCCGCCCCCTCTGCCCCCCCCCCCCCCCCCCCCCCCCCCCCCCCCCCCATCTCCGACCCGCCCAATCCCCCCCGCCCCTCCTCCCCTCTCTCTCTCCCTCCTTCTCTCTCTCTCTTTACGATTGCGCGGTGGGTGATGGTGGGGGGTTGGTGGGGGTGGTGGTGGTGGGGGTTGGTGGGGGTGGGGGGGTTTGTTAGTGTGTGTGTGTGTGTGTGGGGGGGGTGTGTGTGTTTTTTGTGTGTTTTGGGTTTTTTGGGCGGTGCCCCGTTTTTTTGTGTGTGGTGTGTGTGTGGGGTGTGGGGTTTTGTATGGGTGTGTGTATGTGCGGTTGAGCGGGGTTTTTGCGTGTGTGTGTTTTGTGTGTTTTGTGTTGTGTGTTTTGTGTGTGTGTGTGTGTGTGTGTGTGTGCGGTGTGTATGTGCGTGGCGCCCCCGTTTTTGCCGGTTTTTGTGTGATGGTGTGTGTTTTGGTTTTTTTGTTTGTTTTTTGGTGTTTTGGGTGTCGGGGTTGTGGGGGTGGAGGGGTGGGGCGGGGAGGAGAGAGAGAGAAAAGAGAGGTTAAAAGGAGGGGGGGAGGGGAAAGAGGAAGGGGGGCGGGGGGGAGGGGGGCCGACAAGGGTGAGGTGCGGGGAGAGTAAAAAGGGGGAGGGGGAAAAGGACCCTTTAATAAATTTTAATTGGGTTTAAAAAGTTTTTGGAAAAGGAAAAATTTAGCGGGGGGTTTTTTGTTTTTTCCACCCCGTAGTTTTCCATTTTATTTTCCCCATTTGTCCCCCTTTTTTTGCCTTTTTTCATTGACCAATTTTTGAAATTTATTTATTTTTTACCCCTAGGAGGTTTTTGGGGGCTTTTTTTTCCTTGGCCCCGGGGTTTTGGGTTTTTTACATTTTGGGTCTTTTATTTTTTTTCCCCACCCGCCCCCCCTTTTTTTCCCTCCCCCCCCCACTTTTCCCCTTTTTTTCCTCCCCCAATTCTGGGGGGGGGGGGGGGGTGGGGGGGGGGGGGGGGGGGGGGGGGGGGGGGGTTTGGGGGGGGGGGGGGGCCCCGGGGGGGCCGGGGGGGGGGGGGGGGGGGCCGGGGGGGGGTTTTGGGGGGGGGTTTGGGGGGGGGGGGGGGGGGGGGGGGGGGGCCCCGGGGGGGGGGGGGGGGGGGGGGAAAAAGGGGGGGGGGGGGGGGGTTTGGGGGGGGGAGGGGGGGGGAAAAGGGGAAAAAGGGGGGGGAAAGGGGAACCAAAAAAAAAAAAGGGGGAAAACCGGAAAAAAGGGGGGCCCCGGGGGGGGCCCCCGGGGGGGGGGGGGAAAAAGGGGGGGAACGGGAGGCCGGGGAAAAGGGAAGGGGGGGGGAAAAAAAGGGAAGACGGGGGGGGGGGGGCCCCCCCCCCCCCGGGGGGCCCCCCCCTTTTTCCCCGGGGGGTTTTTTCCCCCGGGGGGGCCCCCCCCCCCCCCCCCAAAAAAACCCCCCCCCCCTTTTTTCCCCCCCGGCATTTTTGGGCCCCCCCCCCCCCGGGGGTTTTTGGGCCCCCCCCCCCCGCCCCCCCTTTTTTTTCCCCCCCCCCCCCCCCCCCCCCCCCCCCCCCCCCCCCCCCCCCCTCCCCTTCCCCCCCCCCCCCTTTTTTTCCCCCCCCCCTTTTTTTTTTTCCCCGGCCCCCGGCCCCCTTTTTTCCCCTTTTCCCCCCCCCCCCCTTTTTTCCCCCCCCTTTTTTCCCCCCCCCCTTTTTCCCCCCTTTTTCCCCCCCCTTTTTTTTCCCCCCCCCCTTTTTCCCCCCCTTTTTCCCCTTTTCCTTTTTTTTTTTCCCCCCTTTTTTCCCCCTTCCCCTTTTTTTTCCCTTTCCCCTTTTTCTCCTCCCTCCCCCCTCTTCCCCCTTTTTTCCCCCCCCCTTTTTTTCCCCCTCTCCCCCCCCCCCCCTTTTTTTTTTTCCCCCCTTTTCCCCCCTTTTTTCCCCTTCTTTTTTTTTTCCCCCTTTTTTTCCCCCTTTTTTAAAATTTTTTTTTTTTTTTTTCCCCCCTTTAAAACCTTTCCCTTTTTCCTTTTCCCCCCCTTTTTTTTTTTTTTTTCCCCCCCCCTTTTCCCCCCCTTTTTTTCCTTTTTTTTCCCCCCTTTTCCCTTCCCCCCTTTTTCCCCCCCTTTTTTTCCCCCTTTCCCTTAATTAAAATTTTTTTTTTGGGTTTTTTTTTCCCTTCCCCCCCTTTTTCCCCCCTTTTTTTTTTTTTTCCCCCCCCCCCCCCCCCCTTTTTCCCCCCTTTTTTTTCCCCCCTTTTCCCCTTTTTTCCCTTTTTTTTTCCCCCCCTTTTTTTTCCCCCCCCCTTTTTTTTTTTTCCCCCTTTCCCCCTTTTTTTTTCCCCTTTTTTCCCCTTTTTTTTTCCTTTCCCCCCTTTTCCCTTTTTTTCCCCGGTCCCCCCCCCTTTTTTTTTTTTGGCCCCCCCCCTTTTTTTTTTCCCCCCTTTTTTCCCCTTTTTTTCCCCCTTTTTTCCCCCCCTTTTCCCCCCCCCCCTTTTTTTCCCCTCCCCCTTTTCCCCCCCCTTTTCCCCCCCCCCCCTTTTTTTTTTTCCTCCCCCCCCCTTTTCCCCCCCCTTTTTTTTTCCCCCCCCCCAAAATTTTTAAAAAATTTTTTTTAAAAAAAAACCCCCCAAAAAATTTTTCCCCCTTTTTTTCCTTCCCCCCCCCCTTTTTCCCCCAAACCTCCCCCCCCTTTTCCCCTAATTTTTTCCCCCCTTTTCCCTTTTTTAAATTTTTTTTTTTCCCCCCCCCTTTTTTTTTTTTTTTTCCCCCCCCCCCCCTTTTTTTTCCCCCAAACCCTTTTTTCCCCCCCCTTTTTTTTTTTTTTTTTTTCCCCCCCCCTTTTTAATTTTTCCGTTCCCCCCCCCCCCCCCCCCCCCCCCCCCCCCCTTTTCCCCCTTTTTTTCCCCCCCCCCCTTTCCCCCCTTTTTTTTTTCCCTTCCCCCCCCCCCCTTCCCTTTTCCCCCTCTCCCCCCCCCCAACCCCTTTTTTCCACCCCCCCTTTTTCCCCCACCCCCCCCCCCCCAAATCCCCCCCCCCTTCCCCCCCCCCCCACCCTCCCCCCCCCCCCCTTTTCCCCCTTTTTCCCTTCCCCCCTTTTTTTCCCCCCTTTTCCCCTTTTTTTTTTTCCCTTTTCCCCTTTTTTTCCCCCCCCTTTTCCTTTTTTTTTCCTTTTTCCCCCCCCCTTCCCCTTTTTTTCCCCCCCCCCCACCCCCCCCTTTTCCCCCCTTTTTCTTTTTTTTTGCCCCCCCCCAAAACCCCTTTTTCCCCTTTTTGGGTTTTTTTCCCTTTTTCCCCCCTTGGGGCCTTTTTTTTCCCCCCCCCCCCCCCCCCTTTTTTTTCCCTCCCCCCCGGGTTCCCGGCCCCCCTTCCCCCCCCTTTTTTTTCCCCCTTTTTTTCCCAATTCCCCCCCCCCTTTTCCCTTTTCCCCCGGTTTTTTCCTTTTTTTTCCTCCCCTTTTTTTTTCCCCCCGGGGGGGGGTTTTTTTTTTTTTTTTTCCCCCCTTTTCCCTTCCCCCTTTTCTTTTTTCCCCCCCCTTTTCTCCCCTTTTTTCCTCCCCCCCCCATTTTTCCCCCTTCCCCTTATTTCCCTTTTTTTCCCCCTTTTTTCCCGGGTTTTCCCCTTTTTTCCCCTTTTTTTTTTTCCTTTCCCCCTTTTTTCCCCCTTTTTTTCCCCCCTTCCCCCCCTTTTCCCCCTTTTTTTTTTCCCCCCCCTTTCTTCCTTTTTCCCCCCCCCCCCCCCTTTTTTGGTTTTTCCTTCTTTTTTTTCTTCCCCTTTTCCCCTTCCTTTTTTCCCCCCTTTCCCCCCCCTTTTCCCCTTTTCCCCCCCCCTTTTTTTCCCCCTTTTTTTTTTCCCCCCCTTTTTTTTTTCCCCCTTCCCCCCCCCTTTTCCTTTTTTCCCCCCTTTTTCCTTTTTTTCTTTTCCCTTTTTTCCCCCCCTTTTTTTTTTTTTTCCCCCCCCTTTTCCCTTTTTTTCCCCTTTTTTAAATTTTTTTCCCCCCTTTTTTCCCTTTTTTTTCCCCCCTTTTTTTCCCTTTTTTTCCTCCCCCCCCTTTTTTTTTTCCCCCCCCCCCTTTCTTCCCCTTTCCCCCCCCCCCCCCCCTTTTCCCTTCTTTTTTTTTTTTTCCCCCCCCCCCCCTTTTTTCCCCCCCTTTTTTTCCCTTTCTTTTTACTTTTTCCCCCCCGGGGGCCCCCTTTCCCCCCCTGAAACCCCCCTTCTTTTTTTTTAACCCCCCCCCTTTCCCCCCCCTTTT
>JAMYXO010006501.1:0-13525 GCA_033310375.1 Conus canariensis | reverse complement strand
CTTTAAGTTTTCCCAATAATCGAAATGTTTTAGATGTCTTGAAGAGAAGCAGACCTCCAGTAACGTGAAATTGTGGTAAAACATTTGAATTGATTTTTTTTGGAGAAGGGGCGAGACCCGATTGTAACGCAGGTCTTTTTGGGCTTTGGGGTTGGGGTTTTCCCCCATTACGAACGAGTATGCCTAAGGTGAAATAATTCCTCGGGTTTAAATGTGGAAGGCGTAGTTGGGGAAAAAAACCTTTGGGGGCGTCTTTCCTCCCCTACTGTTTCTCCCAGTAAGTTGGCCGAGAGATCGTTGGGTATAAAAAGACTTACGGGTCTTGCCCCCTGAATTTGGGTGCAAAGTTAGGACAATCCAAATTGCACTTAAAAAATTTTCCCCCTACTACTCTACTGTTTGACGCCTCTTTTTCTCTCTCCTCTTCTCCCCTTTCTTCTCTCTCTCTCTTTCTCTCTCTTCTTAAGAAAAAAAAAACCCAAAGAAAGTTTTTCGTTCTTTGAGATGAAGTTTTTGCACATCTTTTTACGATTTTGTTGAAAACCCTTTTTTTGCAGAAGATTTCTTTTCAACGACAAAGCAAAAAGAAAATAAAAAAAATAGTGCAAAAAAAAAAAAAAAACCCTTTTAAAACTGGCGACATTTTTCTTGTTTTGATAACAAAAAAAATTTAATGCTTTAATACAAAAAAAAACCTTTTTTTGAGGGGAGTGCGGCTATGTCCGCGTCGGGGTGTTTTGTGTCAGCTTTAGGTGAAGACACAATTTAAGTGGAGCTGCGGGGCTTTTAAAAGCAGCATAGACAAATATTACTCTTATCCCCAAATTTCCCTTAAAAAATGGTAACTTACATTTTTTCGTGAATGCAGCTGATAGTTCCTACGAGAAATTTTTTTTTAAATTATAGGGATTTTATGATTTTTAGTGTTAATTTCTGGTTTTCTGTGGGTTAAAACAAAAGACCGGGGTTTTTTATACACTCCAGGTTTCCAAAAAGGTGTAAAGTTCGTCTTTCTTCAAGTCATAGTGTCTAATTTTGTCCTCGTTTTTTCTGTCCTGTTGTCCTGTTGTTGTCTGTCTGTCTGTCTCCCCTCTCTTCTCTCTTCTCTCTCTCTCTCTCTTCTCTTTCCCCTTTTTCCCCACCCTCTCTTTGTTCCCCGATACCCTTTCATTTTTTTGTTTTTGTTGTTGTTTTTTTTTTGTTGTTTGTTTTTTGTTTTTGGGGGGGGTTTAATTTTTTTGCCAATGCAACATGAGGGTCTGAAAAAAAAAATAAAAAGTTAAAAAAATTGTGGCATTAGGGCTTTAAAACCAAGAAATGTGTGGTGTTGTGTGTGTGTGTGGGGGTGTTTTTTGGGGTGTTGTGTGTGTTGTGTTGGGTTTTGGGGCTTTTGTCTGTCTGGGCTTCTTTTGGTTTGTGTGTGTTTTTGTGGTGTGTGTGGGGTGTGTGGGTTTTTGTTTTTTGTTGTGGTGGTGGTTTGGGGTGTGCACGGCCGCGCTTTACACCAGTCATATTGCTCAATTTTTGTCCAGTCCCCCACCCTCGATGACGTCAAAAGGGGTTTATGGTTTACCGGCTGGAAGGGGGTTTCTGTGGGCATCGTTATGCACATCGGCCTTGCAGTACCGAAGTGTGTGGGGTTGGTGGTTGGTTTTTGTGTGTGTGTGTGTGTGTGTTGTGGTTGTGTGTCTTTTTGTGTGTGTGGGCTGTGTGTATGTGTTATATGTTTGTTGGTGTTTGTGTGTGTTGGTTTGGTGTATGTAGGTGTGAAGAGGAGAGAGGTGGGGGTGGTTGTTGTGGTTTGTGTTGTGGGGTGTGTGTTGTTTTGGGGGTGTTTTTTGTGGTGTGTGTGTGTTCATTTCTGAACTGTTTTCGTGAAACTAACGTTACAATGTTCCCGATTCTTTTTTTTTTTTTTCCGGAAATTAAGGGAAAACAAGACAGAATTTTAAGTCCCGCCACTCATCTCTACTCCAGTCAAATTGCAACACCTGCAAGATTCTTTTTTTTTTTTTTAATAAAAAAACTGTCCATTATTGACATAATTTCTTTCTAATTTCTTTCAAAAAAATGTGTATCTTTCACATCACTTACAAAATATTCTTTTAATTTTTTTGATAAAAGTGAAAATTTTTTCCCAGATTTAATGATATTTTTTTTTTGTTTGAAGAATTTGATATTTTCAAAAAAAAACAAATAACGGGGTCCTCAGGTTTTAAATTTTCTTTTTTTTTTTTTAATCTTTTCATCGAAGGTTGGCCCCCAAATGCCGCAAAAAAAACAAACGTTTCTTTCTTTTAAAAAAAAACAAAATCCCCTGGTCCACAACACAAAACCACACACACACACACAACGACACAACAGAACCACCAACACACACCACCACACACACACACAACAACAACACCACCCCCACACACACACAAACACACACACCCCCAACACACCCACACCCACACACACACACACACACACCCCCCCAAACACACCCCCCACACACACAACACACACAACACACACACCCCCACAAAAAGCCCCCCCCCCCCCCCATTTTTAGCCTCAGCCTCCCATAAATTTGTCAAAAAAAAATACTTTGACCGCTTTTCCACTTAAAAATATCACAAACTGGTTTGCCCGCCCCCCCCCCCCCCCTTTTCCCCCCCCCAAAAAAAAAAAAAAAAAAAGAAAAAGAACAAAAAAGAAACAGATAAAGTAAAGAAAAAAAATTTACCCCCCCCCCCTAGTTATCCGGGGGGAAAAAAACCTGGAAAAAAAAGGAAAAAAAAAAACAAATCCTTTTTTTTTTTTTAAAATCATATATTCTTTTAAAAAAAAAAAAGGTCTTTATCATTTTTTCTATGCAACATTTTTTTTTAAACCCACCACCCCAAAGGGGGGGGCCCCCCCCCCCACCCCCACCCCCACCCACCCCGCTTAAGTTACCCCATTTACTGTCCTCACTTACCGCTCCTGTTCTGTTTTCCCCTACCTTTTTTCCCCCCTTTACTGTCTTTTGTCCTCACTCTCTGCTCTCCTCTCTTCTGTTCTCCTCCCACTCCTGTCTCCCTCACTTTTGTTCTCCTCCCACCTTTTTTTTCCCCCACTCCCTTTTTTCCCACTTCTGCCCTTCCTCACTCTCTGTCTCTCGTCTCTCCTCATCTTGTTCTCCTATCTCTGTCTCTCTGTCTTCCTCACTCTCTTCTCTCCTCACTTCTGTCCTTTTTCCCTCTCTGCCCCTTCCTCACCTCTGTCTTCCTCACTTTTGTCTCTCTGTCTCTTCACCTCTGTTCTCCTCATCTCTTTTCCCCTTGTCCTCCCACCTCTGTCTCTTCATTTGTTCTCCCCCCTCACTCTCTGTCTCTCCCCTCTCTGTCTCTCCTCACTCTCTGCCCCTCCTCATTTCCTGTCCCTCCTCACTCCTGTCCCCCTAAATCTCTGTTCTCCTCACTTCTGCCTCCCCCTCACTCTCTGCTCCCCTCCTCACTCTTTGTCTCTCCCCCCCACTCTCTGTCCC
Organism: Conus canariensis; assembly: GCA_033310375.1. NCBI lineage: Eukaryota > Metazoa > Mollusca > Gastropoda > Neogastropoda > Conidae > Conus > Conus canariensis. The sequence continues at coordinate 10,011 of JAMYXO010006501.1, read as the reverse complement.
TCCTCACTCTCGTCTCTCCCCCTCACTCTTGTCTTTTTCCCCCCTCACTCTTGTCTCTCCTCACTGTCTGTCTCTCCCACCCCACCACTGCTGAACGAGGGACCCCAATTACGCTGAGTAAAACGAACATCAGCAGCACAACAGCCGGTGACCGCCCTGTCCTGCACTGAGACGACGTGGATACGTCATCGTGGTCGCAAGGGGCTTTCCCCATAGGCTCGGGAGTGCTTCACTGCCCGGCGCTGCGGCACAAGTGAAGCTTTTGTTTTTTTACTCAAGATAGGCGCCCGATAACACACGTGAATAAAGCTAAAGAACAAAACAACAAAATCATGTAGAAAACATTAAGAACTTTCGGTAATTATACTACACCAATTTAATTTACATCTAAAGGGAAAATAAGTTTTTTTTTTAATATTTAAAAACTCTTCGGGGCACAGAGAGAGAGAGGAGAGAGAGAGAGAGAGAGAGAAGAAAAAAAGGGAAGAAGACAGACAGACGACGAGACAGAAGACAGAGAGAGAGACTTCAAACAGACAGACAAACAGACAGAATTTTTGAGGCAAGCAACTTGTATTTGAGGTTGCCCGTTCCCGGTTTTTAAAGATCCCTGAAAATTTCCGGGGGTTTTGTTGGGCAACATATTAACAGTTTAACAGGGGGCTATAATCATATCGATAATAAAAAATAATTTTGGGCCTACAAAGTACATCGTGCAAAAAAATTCCCATCGGGGCCTGCAAGTATTGATTAAGAGAGCCATCGGGAAAGAAATCGGCATGTAACTTTTCAACTTGAAAAAATACATTGTTGGGTTTTATATCTATTTTAGCTTACTGGGGAAAATGTCGGTAAAAGAGATCGGAAAAGTTGGGGGAAGGAGGTGTTTTTTGGAGGGGGGGGGGGGGGGGGGGGGGGGGGGGGGGGGGGGGGGTTTTGGGAATAGAGAAGGGAAGAAGCGGGGGGGGGGAGAGTTTTTCAGGAGAGGGGGGGGGGGGGGGGAAGGAAGGGGAAAGGGGGGAGGTGGGGGGGGGGGTGGGGGTGGGTTGGCTTTGGGAAAAGGGGGGGAAAGGAGGTGGGGGGGGAGGGGGGGGGTCTAGATTTCCCCCGTGGGGTTTTTAGGGGCCCGTGGGTTTCACCCCCATCAAAAGACAAAATACAGAGGTTGGAAATCGCTTTGAAAAGAAAAAAAAACAGCAGAAAAAGAAAAAGGGGCAGAAACAAAAAAAAAGACAGAAAACAACAACAGACAGAAACAAAAAAAAGAAGGAAGATGGACATACAAAAAAAAAGAAAAGAAAAAGGAAGGGGGGGGAAAAAGGGAAAGAAAAAGAAAAAAGAAGAAAAAAAAAGGGGAAAAAAATTTTGCAGAGTAACCCTTTTTTTACCCTTAGTCCCAAAAAAAAGGTTTTTACTCATGACAAGAGTGCTGATTCTTTTTTTCTCTGTTTTTTTGTCGTTGGGGTTTCTTTTTTGTTTGTTGTTTCTATTTTTTTTTATTTCTTGGGTTTTTTTGTCTGTTTGTTGGGGTTGCTTTGCGCATGGGGTTGATCGCAAAAGCCTAGGTATTCATGGGGAATGACGTAGGGGGTGTGAAAACCCAGCCGAAATTTGTTTTAATTGAAGTGCGAAAAACCACGATCCCCTCCGTCTTTCATTGTCGGTTATCCAAAAGAAAAAAACCCACAGTTGTGTGTGTGTGTGTGTGGGTGGGTGGGTGGGTGTGTGGGTGTGTGGAGGTGTGCGCGCGCGGCGCGGCGTGTGGGGTGTGTGTGTGTGTGTGTGTGTGCGTGCGTGCGGGGCGTGCGTGCGAACGTGCGTGGTGTGTGTGTGTGTGTGTGTGTGTGTGTTGTGTGTGTGTGTGTGTGTGTGTGCGTCCCCCGCGTGTGTGTATGTGTGCGATAAGGGTGTCTTAGTTTTCCACTTAGTTAAACATTCTCTACTACTTTCTTTTTTTTTTTTTCCCCATTCTTTTCTTTCTTTATTTCTTTCTTGGGTTCCATACCTTAAGCTAGAGTTAGTGCTTGTGTGTGTGTGTGTTTTTTTTCCTCTAAATATTCTAACTAAGCCAGTAACAGGGGGGGCCTCGTGAGGGTTATCACCACACAAGGAAAATAAAGGGACCTGTCCCCCGTAAAGAGAGAAAAAAAAGAACCGGTATACTCCATTGAACCCAATTTGAATGATCTTCTACATTATATTCAAAAAAATGATAACTATCTGGGCATGGGGAAGGCAGAAAAAAAAAAGTATAGGCTTTGCTGAGACGCCATGATTTCACTCCTATGATCCCCTAACTCCCTCCCCCCCCCCCCCCCCCCGCCCACACACACAAAACCCCATTTTAAAAAGTCACTAGCGAATTGAAAAGTGTGTTTGTCTGAGGAGGGCGGGGGGGGGGGGGGGGGGAGGAGGTTTTGTGGAAGAGGAGAGGGAAATACAGATACGACAGAACCTCCATTTAAAAAACATGGGAAGACACTGCGAGATAAACTCCAAGCGCCCATCATGGACAATGTGTACAGTCAAATTTTCTATTTGCCAGATAAAAAACAACAACGAAGCTTGTTACACCAGATAACAACAAAAAACGAATCTTGTGTGTAACAAATGGTAAAAAAAAAAAAAAAAAAAAAATTTATATACCCCACTCGCTCGAACAAGACATAAGAGCGAAGGGGTACAAAGGGAGACAATCATGTAATCGTCAAAAAAAAAAATAAAAAAATAACAAAAGAAAAAAAAAAAAAGAAAAAAGAATAAATTGAATAAATTTAAAAAAAAGGGGCAAAAACAAGTGAAGGGGGAAAGGAAATTGCACCCACAAAATTTTTCCAAAAAGGCTAGACCCCAAATTAGCACAAAAAGAGTCCCCGCCCCCCCCACCAAAGCTGTTTTCGGGCGGGAAGGATTTGGGGAACAAGAGTAAAAAAGCGAGTGAGAATAAACCCCTTACAATCATGCACCCAGCCAGCCCCGTCCCCCCGGGGAAACGATTTCCCCTCCTTTCTTCCAAGCATTACCAAGATTTTTACCACCTACTTTTTGGGGTTTGGGTTTTGGGCCCCCGCGATCTTTTCAAATGGGGTTGGGAAGGGGATTTTTTGTTTTTTTGTTTGTTTGTTTGTTTTTTTTTTTTTTTGTTTTTTTGTTTTTTTGGTTTTTTTTGTTTTTGTTTTTTTGTTTTTTTTTCTTTTTTTTTTTTTGGGTTTTGTTTTCCCCTGCTCCAGGAAAAATTTTTAGAACTCCCACTTTCCCTAAATTTCTTTTTCTTTTTTTTTTAATAAAACCCGTGAAAGAAGACAAAAAACGATATTTAAAATGGCCCATGGGTGTTAGAGCGCCTTAGTGAGAGCTTTTTTTTTTTTTTTTTTGTATCGCGGAGCCTATCCTAAAAGACCCTCACACAAATTCCTCAAAAACCAGTTTTTGGAATTAAAAATTTAAGACTATTTTTTTGGGAGCACATTTAGTTAAAAAAGGGATCTTTTTTAAAAAAAAAATTGTTCGAATTATTTCAGTATCACCCCCATCCCCCCCACCCCCCCCTTCCCCCTTTCCCACCCCACCCCCCCCTCCCCTCCCCCTTTCCCACCCCCCCCCCCCCCCACACCCAAAGGGGGTGCTCTAGCATGGACAAATGCATACACTGAAACCTGCCCCCCCGTGTGTATATATATTATATATATAAATATTTTTATATATATATATAATTTGTTTGGTGTGTGTTTGGGGTTGTGTGGTGTGTGTGCGTGTGTGTGTGTGGCGTGTGTGTGGGTGTGTGTATCCAATTGTGCAATTACTCCCTCTTTCCCTGTACCCAAACTTTGGCGCGCTGTCTCCGGACTTTGAACACTGTCACTGTCGACTGCACGGATTTTAAAAGAAACCGCGTTTTCCCAAAGTCACAGGGCCGAGTCAAGAGAACCCCTCCCCCCTTTCACTAACCCCCTTACGTTTTTGGGGGCATTTGTTTCCCTTTTTTTATGCCTTCTTTATCCCCATTGTGGGTTTATCACAGTCCCCTTTTTCACATTTGTTTTTGGTTTTAGTTTTTTGTTATTGTTGTTGTCGCTGCTTTTTTTTCTTGTTTTTGCCCGGGGGTTGTTGCTTTTCTTTCTGGTTTTTTGTGGATGTTGTTTTTGTTGTCGTTTTTGCTGCTGCTGCTCTGTGTTGGTTTTTGTTTTTTTCCCTTTTTGTCCTTGTTGTTTTTTTTTTTTTGTTGTTCGGGGGTTTTTCTCTGTTTTTTTTTTCCCTTTTTATCTTTCGATTTTTTTGGGACTCCCCTCTCTCTCCCCTCTCTCCTTTTCTTCCTCTCCTCTCTCTCTCTTACGTTTTTTAAATAGTCTGCTTTTTCCCTTGTAAATTAGAAAACAGTGTTGCATGTTTAATTGTCCCGGGTTTGATATATGGTTGAAATAAGGTTTGCATGACCCAAAGGACAGAATTTTAAGACCCAAAGGCCTTTGGGCCTTAAATTTTCCATCCTTTCGTTTAAAGATCAATCAATCAGTCAATCTTCTCTCTCCTAATCTCTCTCCTCTCTCTCTCCCCTCCTTTTCCTTTTCTCTCTCTCTGAATGCTTGTCTTTAACATTTCCAATGCCTGTACGGGGCTTTAAAAGCTTTGGGGTAGGGCCCTTTTAAACCCCGGGGCAGGAAGAGAAAAGGGGGGGGGGGGAGAGCGGGGGGGGGGGGGTTTGGGGGGGGGGTGGGGGGTAGATTGACGACATGAAAAGGGTGTGGAGAAGGTGGGGGAATTGGGGCGGTGGTGGGGTTTTGGAGGGGGATGTGAAACCCCAAGGCTGTAAAAAATTGGGGTTGAACCATTAAGTAGCGGAAAAGCGCAGAAATTGGTTCTAGGAAGAGATGGTAAACTGTCGAAAAACAAAAACAAGACCCAAAACAGAGAAAGGATTAAAGAAAAAGATGGGAAAACAGTTCTTGTGATTTTGTTTTTTACAAGCAGGGGCTCTTGTATTTTTTTTTCCCCATTTCATTTTTTTTCCATCTAGCGCAAAAAAATTTTTTTAAATTTGCAATAGGATAAATAATTCAAAATTCCTCCTCTCTCTCTCTCTCCTTCTTCTCTCTTCTCTCCTCCCCTCTCTTTTCCTCTCTCTCTCTCTCTCCTCCTCCCCATAACAACATAACGAACCAAAAAATCTCACGACGAACATTCTTTTGGGAAAACAAATGAATTAACAAAAAAAAAAAAACTAAAAAACATTGGGGTAAAAAAAGCAAAACTGGAAAATAAACGATTGAAACAAAAATGTAAACTATATGAACGCATACATTGATATATTTAAGAGGGAGGTAGAGTTTGGCATTTATCTTTGCTTTTCCTGTGTGATGCTACGGGGATGTTGAGATGGTACATTGTTATAATTCATGTTTTTTTGGATTTACTGTTTACGTTATTTGCTTTTGTTTTGCACCCCCAGGTAAAAAGGGCTGATAGCTAATGACTTTAAAAATTTTTCGTGTTCATGTTCATGTTCTCTCTTCTCTCTCTCTCTCTCTCTCCTCTTCTTCTTCCCCTCTCTTCTCTCTCTTCACAGAGAGGAAACATTCCCCAACACAAACTACGCTCTGCACTGACCTCTACATTTCCCGTGGGGGACGGGGAGGGCGACCCATTGTCACGGCTGGGGTACCACAGCCCCATCCGACCACTATGAGGGGGGCCCGGACACCACCCTCAAATCTTCAAAAGAGAACCATGGTTGAAAGATCACCGTTAGATTTATTTTTATCGTTTTCATTATAATTTTTATTTTATTTTAACATTTTCATTTTTATTACACTGAATCATAAACTTTAAATTTTATTAAAATTAGTATAAATTAAAATCATTTCATAGTATTATACATTTTGTTTTAGTGGTAGATTGTTGTTTTTATTATTTTTACTATTATCATCACATCATTATTATTTCATTTTATTATTATTTTATTATTTTTTGTTGTTTTTGTTTCTTCTTCTTTTTCTTGTTTTTATCATTATCATTACTGTTATTATTTCATTATCATCATGATATTTAAAATTTTTATCATTACCATTAATACATTAATGTCATCATTATTGTATTTTTAAATTTTTTTACTCTTATCCTTTTTCTTTTTCTTTTTTAATACACTCATCATCTCATCATAAAAATCAATCATATCATTATCATCATCATTTTTTTATTATTTTTAATTTATCATACCTTATCATTACTATTATATTAGATTATATTTTTTATTTTACTATATTTTCTTCTTCTTCTTCTTCCTTCTCTTCTTCTTCTTTTTTCTTCTTCTTCTTATTATCACATTAATTTTTATTTTAAAACATCGCATCATTGTTAAGTCATTGTTATTATATAAATTTTTTGCAAAACCATTTGCATTTTGATGATTTTTAATGTTACATCATATTATTATCATTATACAATACATTTTTGTTTTTATTTCTTTTTTTTGTTTTTGGTTTGGGGTTTTTGCTGGCGGGGTTCTTTTTGTTATCACAAAATTATGTTGGTGGGTGGTTTTGTTTTTTATTACTATTATTGTGTTGGTGGGTGGTTTTTGTTTTTTTACTATTATTTGTGTTGTTGGGTGGTGTTCTTGTTTTTATTACTATTATAAATTTTGGTGGTGGGTTTCTTGTTGTTATTCTATTTTTAGTTTTTGGGTGGGGTTTTTTTTGTTGTTCTTACTATTTTTAGTGTGGTGGTGGGGGTTTGTTTCGTTATTGTTGGGGTTCTTTTTGAAATTAAAAATTTTTCTTTTGTTTTAACATCATCACATCATCATCATCAATCATCATCACATCATCATCATTATATTTCAGTAAGTATAGTAGTAGTTATAGTCGTACAGCCGTAGTAGTTTTTGTCGTCTCGTCTCGTGTCTCGTCGTCGTCGTCGTCGTCGTAGTAGTAGTAGTAGTAGTAGTAGAGTATATAAAATACTTTCTAGTAAATTAGTATCGTCATAGTAACTAAAGTAAGCATTAGCAACAGCAGCGCTATAAAAGTAGAGTAGTATAGAGCAGTAGTAATAATAGTATAAAAGGCAGGGGCAGATAATCACACGCCGTCGTATGGATGATAGATGATGATGAAAATGATGGGATGAGGTATGATTGTTGTTGTTGTTTTTTTTTTTTTGTTGGGCGTTTTTTTTGTAGGCTCTCATTGATACTATTGGGTAGTAGAAAATAGGTAAGTGTTTTTATTGTTATTATTATTTATTTTTAATTTTTTGTAATTTTGTTTTGTTGTTGTTGTTGTTGTTTTTGTTGTGTTTTTTTTTTTTTTGTTTTTTAATTTTTTTTTTTTTTAGTTTATTATTATTTTATTATCTTATTTTTTTATTATTTTTTTTTATCATCATTACTTTTTATTATCTTATCATTATCTTATCTTTATTAAATTATAATTATTATTATTATTATTTTTATTATTTTATTATATTTTTTGTGTAGTTGTTTATTTTAATAATATTATTGTTATGGTAATTATTATTATTTATATTTTTTGTTTTGTTTTTTGTTGTTCTCGTCGTGCCTGTTGTTGCTTTAATTGCTGTCGATATCATTGTTTGTTTTTGCGTTGTTGTTATTGTTATTATTATTTAAATTAGATCTATTTTGTTACATCATCATCACCCCAAAAACATCATCATCACATCACCATCACCCCTCTCTCTCCCCTCTCCCCTTCCCCTCTTCTCTCTCTTTCCTCTGTCTGTGTGTTTCTCCCTTGTGTCTCGTCCCCAAGAAGAGAAAGAGGAGAGAGGGGAAAATTGAGGAGAGATTATAAAATATTATATATATATATATATATAAATATAGACAACAGAGAGAGAGAGAGAGGATGTATTATGTATATTAAAAATATAAAAATATATATTAGTGTGTGTGTGGGTTGTGTGGGGTTGTGTGTGTGTGTGTGTGGGGTGTGTGGTGTGGTGTGTCCAAGACGTTTTTTTCTTTATGGAAATCCAGAAAAAAAAAAAATCATTATGACGCAGATTGCGTTTCCGTCAAATACATTTGACGATTTTTTGTGTGAGTTTTTTTTTCGGGAAGATAAAACGGGGGACTACGTGTTTTGCTTTGCACCTTTCTTTATTCAAACCCTTCTCTTTTTCAAACCCCTGACACAACTCCCGTGCAAATTTAAAGTTTTTAAAAATGATCTGCCCCTTTTTGTATCGCACGAAGTTTTTATTACGTACCCCACCATCACAACATTTTGAGGCTTTAAAAAAGAAAAAAAAAAAAAAGGGAAGAGACCTTTTCCCCCCTTGCTTTGGGCTGTCCATGGTAATGGGGAGTCCATAAACGAAGAGAGCAATGCTGGCTAGGAGGGACCTTTCTGCTTGCAAAGTGCTTTCTCCCCTTTCATCGGCGACGAACCGTGTTTATTGAGATTGCATCTCTCTCTCTCTCTCTCTCCCCTCTCTCCTCTCCTCTCTCTCTTCCCCTCTCTCCCCTCTCTAACCGCCGCACGCCCGCACACAACCACACAGACACACACAGACACACACACACAAACACCACACACACACACACAACCACACACAACACACACACACACACACACACACACTTTAGGGGGCGTGCTTTTTTATGATCAAAGGCTGTCCACGGTCTGGATGTAAAAATCGTTTGATAGTTAACGGGGCCCTTCAAGATTTTTACAACGAAAATTAAAAAACCCGTCCCCGTCTTACATATATTGAAAGTACGCACAGCTCTTTTATCTCATATCCTAGCCTAGCACCCTCTTCGAACGTGTACTTCCCTTTACGTTCCCTTCAGCAAACACAGAGAAACAAACACATACACACACAGAGACAGACTGACAACAGTCAGACAGACAACAGCAGAAAAAAAGAGACGGGGACACAACACACACACACACACACCACACCCCACACACACAACACAACACAAACACACACACACCACACACAAACACACAACACACACACACAACACACAACACCACACACACACACCACACACACACCACTCACTCGGCCACACACACAACACACGACGACTGAAACCATTTATTTCAAATAACCATTTTTTACTGACATTTTGAGCAAAGTAACTAACACAAATTCAGAAAATCAAAACAAAAATAGATAAACTAAAAATAAAAAAAACCGTCAATTTGTTTTTTTCAGAGATGAAAAAGTTTTTTTTTTAAAAAAAATGATAAATTAACAAATAATTTTTTAAGGGACCAAAGTCCAATAATATCACTCGCTACCTCTCTCTCAAACTCCACTTACCCCTATCCCGAGATCCCTTCTTTCACCTTTTTATATCCTAAGAAATAACAACAATAAATATATTATTCTCTCTCTTTCTCTCTCTCTCTCCCTTTCTCCTCTCTCTCTCTCTCCTCATCTGGGGGAGTACTCAGGGAACACACACCACAACCCCCACACACCAACACACCACACCCCACAACACACACACACACACACACGTCGCAAGTACCACGCGCGCGCAAAAACAGGGCGAAAAGTGATATTCTCTCCTTTTTTTTGGGGTTTTTTCTTTTTTCTTTTCAAAAAAAAAATTTAAAAAAAAAAAAACCCAAAAAAAAACCCCAAAAAAAAAAAAAAAAACACACATACACCACACAACCCCAAAACCCGCCGGCGCATCTCTCCCTTTTGTATGGGACGCACGGATACACGCGCGCCCACACACACACACACACACACACACACACACACACGCTTTCCTTCCGAAAGTAATCTACCGCTCTGCCTTTTAACCTTTACAAATAATAACAAAAAAAGGAAGAACGTCAATGTTTAATAAGAAGTAATGTTTTGGTTCAGGACTAAGACATGTAGCAGACATGTTGCTTAAAAACATTCTGTCTTTACGGATACAACCGGGGATTGAGGATACGGATCACTATAGGGGTTTTTTTTTTATGATATGGAATCTGCAAAACAGTAAGGGTTTTTCTACTGTATGTCCCATTTAGT